>MDKI01242534.1:0-36304 GCA_005239505.1 Nicotiana paniculata
TTTCTATCTTGAGTTCCTAAGTGTTCTTAAATTTCATTGTGTGTGGAACTAGCTCTTTGGTTTAGTGAAGGCACATGATTCATGAAGGAAAGGTAATGTTATTGACCTCTATATTAGAGTAGTTAGTGAATTGTGAATCAAGCATGGTATTTGTGAGTCGATTATTGAGGCGAGGATGTCACACCTTTGTGCTTAAACTATTTTAAAAATTCTTGGTATAACGCGTTAAGGGATTTGCTTAAAAAGTTGTGTTCATGGGTGTAGTTTAATTGCTCGAGGATGAGCAAATGGTTAAGTGTGGGGTGTTGGTGTGTGGCTATAATTCATGGTTTAACGCATTATGTGCCTTACATTTTATGTGCTTTAATGGTAAAAATACACCTTGTTTGAGCATAATAGAGTCTATTTCATGTGTAGATGAATTGGAGATGGAAGCCGAGCTAAATGGATGCATAAACGTCAAAAATGCGCTCAAGAATCAAAAGGAGTGACCTTGGCTTTAGCCAGGCTTTAGACATGTAAAGCCAGGTGCTACCAGACTTTAGCTAGGCGTTAGACACATAAATCCTGGTCATACCAGGCGTTATCCAGGCATTAGACACATAAAGCCAGGTGCAACCTGGCATTTGGCATGCGTTTTCCTTGTAACGCCCGGCCCAAGATGAGGCCCAGTCCGAGTTTTAAAGGCTTTAAGTGTTTCCCGGTTTGACTAGGAGTATCCTACACGTTTAGGGCTTGTCCCAAAACATATAAATAGACCCAAACACACAACTATGAAGGACTTTTTCCATTGGAAACAAGAGGAGATCGTGGAACACTACTCAGAAGATCAAAACATTGATTTTTACATCCTTTATTACTTACTCTGTAATTTAATTATGCAAGTTATTTTGGATTTGATTACTATGATCATGAGTAGCTAATTTATTTAATTTAAGGTTTTGGTGGAGCCCGTTGGGGATGAACTTATTGTGAAATTAATATAGTTTTGCTTGGTTGTTAATCTCTATTTGTTCAACTACGTTCTTGTTGTAGTTGATTGAAGGGCCCTCAGTTAGTTGTTCCTATTTATTATGTATCTACTTGAGAGAGAGTGCATATTTAGGTAGTTGTTTGAACAACACCACTCTCGGAGTATAGGAGAGATCCATAACCGAAGGTTTAGAGGTTGGATTAGAGATAATGATACCTCGGGTGCAATCTAAAGTGAACTGTAATGCAATCTAGCTAGCGTAACTTGAGAGAGTGCATCTAGTAAATTATCATAATTACTTGAGAGAGATTTATGATAACTGGAGTGTTCATGATTGATAGAGACAACTAAGTCAAAACTATAGGAAATACACAAGAAGTAATTTCACCAACGGGGGGGAACCATAACCTTAGACCTTTATTACAATTGTTTACACCTTATTGTTAGTTAATCTTTAGTTTTAATATTTTCATTCATCTGTAGTAGTTTAAACAACACCAAGTGATAGTCATAACGTTTGAGGAAGTTGATTATTGAGAATTTGGTAATCTAACAACAACAGTTGATACTTTGGTTCCCTGTGGGATTCGACTCTGGGCAAAATACCCAGATTATATTTGCAACGCCCGCTTAGTCTTTTAGTAGACATAGTTGAGCGTGATCACACAACTTCCAGAAATTACTCTATTTGTTGAAATGCTAGAGATGCGTATATTCTTGTTTTCCCATAAGTTTTATTATTCTATCGTCTGTTCATGGGTATAAGAAAATACGTAAGTTGATAATGGTCTTATGACAATCCTGAAGATTTTATTGACACGCTTATTGGGCATTGCGTTCATTTACATTGACCCATGTCCAGATGGTGTTATATACGCATATATATGTATATGGGAAAATGTTACGATGTTATATACGCACCACTACCTGATCAGCTGGTATACGTTGATGATGTTGCCCATAGTGGCCAAGATGATATGATGGGATGCCCTCAGAGGCTTGATGATGTTATGTAAACCTTTATCTATGCATGACACGGCATTTACACGCACGTGCATGGCATTATAAAAGTTTCAGGATTTACAAAGTTATTTGGACTTACAGGAGGAATTCTTTATTCCATGTTTCATCTATGTCTTTTATGTACTGATTTTCATGCCTTACATACTCAGTACATTATTCGTACTTACACCTTATTTCCTGGGGCCTGCGTTTCATGCCCGCAGGTGCAGGTAGACAAGCTGACGGTCCCCCTTATTAGAATCCTTGATCAGCGAGAGTTGGCATGCTCCATTTGATCAGGAGCTGCTTTTGATTTTCGTATGATATGCTTGTATACATATATGGGTATGACGTGGCCCATTCCCGTCCTTGTATAGTGGTATATTCTATTAGAGGTCTGTAGACAGTTATGTATAGTTGGATAGTATGTCGCCTTGTCGGCTTCTAGTTTTGGGTATATAGTTGTCTATAGCAGTCTTGCCGGCTCGCCCCACTGTATTCCGCATATATATGTATATATGTCTTTTGGAAAGGTTTCCCTCACGTATGTTATTCATGTTTACATCTTATACATGATTAAGGGTACGACAAGTAGGATTCAGGCACCCATCGCGGCCCATCAATTTTGGGTAGTAACACATCGGTCCCTGGTCTGTGTGAGCATGTGTCGAGATACATATGCTCGATAACCGTGGGGTATCTCAAACAAATCAAGAGAGATTGCAACTGGGGGGGAAAAATGGTAAAGATTCCATCCCCTGAAGAGAGCATCACTACCCACGTGGAAGGGTATCTAAGTGTTTACACTTACCCTTTCACGTTGGGCCCTCTCGACCCCGTCATCATTGACTTTTGCCGTCAATACCAGGTGACCCTAGGCCAAATACACCCTTCCTTTTGGCGCATAGTTATTATGATCCGATTCTTCATGAGCAAAGATGAGGGGATCCCATTCACCCTCGATCACCTCATCAAGTTATACAACCCTCGTATCTTTTGAGGGTTGATCAAGCTACAACGTCGGGCAACCAAGGTATTCTTCTCGAGCTTCGACGAGGACAAAGATCGAGGTTGGATGGTTATATTTGTGCGAGTTAGGACCTCCGATCTCATCCCGGTGGAGAAGATGCCATTTCCTGATAAATGGAAGCCGAAGCGTAAGTATTACTTAACTTGTTAATTTCCATGCTTTATTTCGTCCCTCAGCTTTATTAATGTCTTCTTTTGTCATGCAGCAGTAGTTTGGATGCCTCGAGTGATCCCCGACCTCGAGAACTGGGTCTTAAAACTGGCCTCGACTTATACTTATGCTAAGCGTTGTTGGCGCGATTTGGCAAAAGGCCGATGGGAGGAAAAGAACCATGGTAAACTTCCTCTTTTACATTTTCGATGAATCAGTGATATCCCTTTATAATTACCTAATTTCCTCTTATGTGAGCCTAAGAAATGATGCGGCCTTGAGGCCTCCGTCTGGTGAGGAGGAGGCTTTGGCTCCGGCTCCGAAGCTGGCGAAGGACAATAAGAGGAAAAGGGCCTCGACCTCCGAGGAACCTAAGCCCAAGAAGAAGAAGAGCTCGATTAGAAAATCGAGGACAGATGTTGTTGCTCTCCCTACCCATGTAGTTCAGGAATTAAGGGAGGAAGAAGAAGATGATGAAGATGGCGACTCGGTGCTCGTGACCCTAGTGAGAAAAACCGTCGAGGCCTCCAAGGCTGCCAAATTGGTGATGGTTAGTGAGACCCCGCCTTGTGCTAAGGAGGCCCTGGAGAAGGATTCCGGCAAAGTCCCCAAATCGTCTGAGATCGAGGCTCGTCCAACGATGAGTATATCTGAGGGGGCTGGTCCCGAGACCCCTCGATTTGAAAAGAGCGCCCCAAGTGACTCACTTGGGGCAATGACAGCAGGTCACTCGTCATCCCTTCATGTTTATTCCTAAGAGGCTATACAAGATGCTCAAGCTTTGGGGACTCCCGAAGTAGGCGTAGTCCCCGGTGAGGAGGATCCTTTTCGGGACTTCTTTACCAGGGTCGAGGATGCCTCCGATCACAATTATGCACCCAACCTCTTTAAAGAGTCCCAACGTCTCCTGAACCGAGTAAGTCTAAATTCTTTTGTTGATGTAGAGTTCCTTTGTTTTATGTCTAACTCTTTTCCCTTTCTATACATGTTTTCTTTAAGTCTCGGGCTGAATTGAGCCAGTGTGAGGCCGATCTCCAAAGGCTTTCTGAAGAGAGGAATTCCCTTAAGCTTCAATGCCGGTATAAAGACGAGGAGATTAAGGACCTCCGAGTCGAATTGGATAAAGCTCATAAGGAACAGATCGAGCAGGTAATGACACTTTTGAAAAATCATGGACTTGATTCGAAAACGGAGGATAACATTTCAATATCACAGCTGCAACAAAAGATCCAGAGGATTGAGCTGTTCCGAAGGGAGGTCGACCAAGTGAAGGTAGACTCCTACAAGTGGAAGGAAGGCATGGACCGCCTTGCTGCTGAGAAAGAGACTGCCCTGGCTCAATTGCCATCAATCAAAGCCCAACTTCGAAGTGCGAAAGAAAGGTTTTTGGCTCAGGCTATGAAGATTGAGAGCTCGAAGCTCAGCTGGCTTCTGAACTTGCAAAGGTCCAAGCTGAGGACGAAAAACAAAGGCCGAGAGTTATAAGACGGTGGCCATCTACCGGGCCGATGCTGAGGCCGCTCAAGCCCAAGTGAGGGAGGCTGCTGATAATGCTCATACTCAAGCATATTAGATAGCCAAACTTTCTAAATGCAAATCTCGGAGGGAGACCCTTGAGGAAATCCACACTCGAGGCTTCGATCTTACCGAAGATATAGAAAATGCAAAAAAGGATGAAGCCGGAGCTAAAGCATTGGCTTTTTCCGACGAAGACGATGAAGATGATGCTGATGACGATGGAAGCAAGAACGGGTCCAATAATGATGAGGGGACCGATGAAGAAACTGCCCTCGAGGAAGGAGTTTCCCTAGAGAATAGCTAGGGTCTTTATATTTTCTTTCTTTTTTATGTAGGACCCTGATTGGTCCTTTGTAAATACCTTCGTTCATATATAAAATATCTTCTTTTTGAATTTTGTCTCAATTTTTTAGACTTGTGAAAATTTTGATTTGCTTTGTGCCTTGTAAAATGTTTTTTTTATATACTTCATACCTTGTGAAAAATCAGTTTGTGACTTCGAATCTTAGGCAATTTGGCAGAAGCCAAACTAATATTTCGTTTGGTCGAGTGAGCTCTTGCTCGAACTCGAAGTAGTAAAAACCCTTAGGTTTTAGTTGAGTGAGGATGAACTCTCGAACTCAAAAAATATAATGGCCCTTAGGCTCTTGAATCGGGCTGATATGGCCTCAGAAAAATGGTTTTTTCCCTTTTCGGCTTAAAAAATTTAAACATATAGGAATTTGTTATGCCTTAGAATGAAGTAAGTTTGTACCCGTTGGTTTTTTTTTCGGGATCTAGTATTATCGAAACCCTTTACTTTTTATGCCTTAGAACAAGTTTGTATTAAATTGTTCGAAGGTTCGAACAGTTCAATACCTCTTAAGGTATTTCGAGGGCGGACATTATCAAAGCCCTTTGGTTATTTTGCCGAGGGTAGACTTTTTAACCGGTTTATAAATGAATTCGAAGGCCTGTTTTTATTGCAGAATTTGGACGTCTCCGAATCGCATTAGTTTGGTTGTAGCCTTGGGATCTGCCTCTTGGGCTTATTTTACCAATTACACTTTGAATTTTTTCAAAGTGTTAGTCCCCGAGTAGGTTTTCCTTGGCCTATAAAATCGAGGGTTGCCCTTTTAAGGTCTTACGGTCTCGAAGTTTAGCAATTCAAACATGTGAATTTTTGGACGGCAGTCCCCGAGTAGGAAGTTGATCGTTCGAAGTTTAGTTGCGATCGGCCCTTGAGCCAGTTTTCGCATAAATCATAAGTATGAAATTTGTAAATTAGAAATTTCATTAAGGAACTATCTGGTAAGGAAAAATACTTCTTTCAATAGTTCATACATGCGTACATTTTTTGCCACTAGGGTTTGAGTAATCTATACATATACGATTCATCGATTGTTTGGTCCTATACAAAATTTTCCTATCGAGACCCTTTTGAAATGAAGTATTTTCCTTTAAAACATAACATCCAAGGGTGATACCCCCAGTATTCGAGGTTGATTGTAAAGAAGCCTCGGATACTCTAAGTTAGTACGAATAATGGTTGCCTCGTTAAAACCCTTGCCGGACAAACCCATCTGGGATAAGGCCTAAGGACTTCATGTTTGGAGAGAACTTCGATGTCTCCGATTGAACACCTACAATAAGTTAGTACAAAACATAAATGAAAAAAGAGAAGGTCATACCTCAACAATAATATCGTTTGAGGAGTGATACGTTCCAATTATTTGGAAGTTGTTCGTCGTTCATCGTGCCGAGCTCTTAGGATCTCTTTCCGATGATGTCGAGGACCTTATATGGTCCTTCCCAATTTGGGGCGATTTTCCTTTATTTGGGTCTCGAGTATTAAGGGTGACTTTTCTCAAAACTAAGTCCCCGATTCTAAAGTGGCGAAGCTTGGCCCTTCGATTATAGCATCTTTCGATGCGTTGCTTTTGTGCATCCATTCGGACGAGGGCAGCTTCCCGTTTTTCATCTAGTAGATCGAGGCTCAAATTCATGGCCTCGTGACTTGACTCTTCCGTTGCGTATCGAAACCTGGCACTGGGTTCCCCGACTTCGACCGGGATCAGAGCTTCGACGCATATACTAAGGAGAATGGTGTTGGCCTCGTACTGGATTTTGACGTCGTTCGATACGCCCAAAGGACTTCGGGCAAAAATTTTCTCCATTTTCCCTTAGCGTCGTTCAACCTTTTCTTTAGATTTTGAATGAAGGTCTTGTTTGTTGACTCGGCCTTCCCGTTCTCACTAGGATGGTATGGCATTGATAAGATCCTTCTTATTTTGTGATCTTCAAGAAACTTTGTTATCTTGCTGTTGTTGAATTGTTTTTCATTGTCGCATACAATTTCGGCAGGTATCCCGAATCGGCATATGGTGTGATCCTAGATGAAGTCTATAACTTCTTTTTCTCTACTTTTTCGAAGGCCTGTGCTTCAACCCATTTAGAGAAATAGTCAGTCATAAATAAAATCAAATTATCTTTACGTGGGCCCAATGGCAGAGGGCCGACGATGTCCATTCCCCATTTCATGAACGGTCATGGGGATAACACTGAATGAAGTTGCTCTCCAGGCTGGTGGATCATCGGCGCATGCCTTTGGCACTTGTCGCATTTTATAATGAATTCCTTAGTGTCTTTTTCCATATTGGCCAAATAATATCCCGCTCTAATGATTTTATGAACCAGTGATTCGACACCGGAATGATTTCCACAAGTACCCTCATGAATTTCTCGTAGGACAGAGTCAGTGTCTCCTGGTCCAAACACACTGACATCGGTCCATCGAACATCCTTCTGTATAAAGTTCCATCTTCGGCCAGAGTGAATCGTGATGCCTTTGTTCGTAGAGTCCTCGATTCCTTAGGGTTCGATGGGAGTTTCCCACTTTTCAGATACTCGATGTATTTATTCCTCCAATCCTAGGTTAGGCTTGTGGAGTTTATTTCGGCATGTCCTTCTTTGATCACTGACTTCGAAAGTTGTACGACAGTCCCCGAACTGATTTCGCCGTATTCGACTAATGACCCCAAATTTGCAAGGGCATCAGACTCACTATTTTGTTCTCGAGGTACATGTTTTAAGGCCAACCAGTAGGGAGTCGCATTTGGCCTCGATGACCTCTGCTCCTAAGCTTTTAGCCAGTTCGAGACCTGCAATCATGGACTCATACTCGGACTCATTGTTAGTCAATTTAGAAGTTTTGATAGATTGCCTAATTGTATTTCCTGTAGGCGGCTTCAAGATGATAAGGAACCGGACCCCTTCACATTCGAAGCGCCGTCCGTGAAAAGGGTCCACACCCCTGATGATGTACCTAATTTTAACAAAAGTTCCTTTTCGACCTCAGGTACTAGGGCTGGCGTGAAGTCGGCCATGAAGTCTGCTAAGATTTGAGACTTGATGGCGGTTCGGGGTTGATACTCGACATCATACCCACTGAGTTCGACGATGCATTTGGCCAATCAGCTCAAAAGTTCGGGCTTATGCAAAACATTACGAAGAGGATAAGTGCTCACCACACATATTGGGTGAAAGAAAATACGGTTTTAGTTTCCTAGAGGCGCTTATTAGAGAAAGCGCCAATATTTATAAGTGTGGCTACCGTGTCTCGGCCTCACCTAAAGTTTGACTAACATAATAAACGGGAAATTGCGTACCTTGTTATTGTCGAATTAGGACACCACTTACCGTGACATCCGAGCCTGCCAAGTATAAGTAGAGTTGTTCGTCTTCTTTCGGAGTATGAAGCAATGGTGGACTCGAGAGATACCGCTTCGATTCTTCCAACACCTGTTGGCATTCCGGGGTCCAAGAAAAATTGTTCTTCTTTTTGAGAAGCGAGAAGAACCTATGACTTTGATCTGAAGACCTCGAGATGAACCGAGTAAGGCGGCTATTCGTTTTGTCAACCTTTGTACGACCTTAACGCTGTCCACGACTGTGATATCTTCGATCGCCTTGATCTTATCGGGGTTGATTTTGATTCCCCGATTCGACACCATAAAGCAGTGGAACTTGCCCGAACCAACCTCGAAGGCACATTTCTCGAGGTTGAGCTTCGTATTGTATTTTCTCAATATGTTGAAGGTTTCCTGCAAATGTGTTAAATGGTCCTCTGCGCGCATGGGTCTTAACTAGCATATAATATATATCTACATTGATTTACCTATTTTCTCTTCGAACATTTTGTTCACTAGGCGTTGGTAAGTAGCACTAGCAGTTTTTAGTCCAAAAGACATTACGTTATAACAATATGTGCCATATTTAGTGATGAATGAAGTCTTTTCCCGATCCTCCGAGTTCATTTGGATTTGATTGTACTCGGAGTAGGCGTCAAGAAAATTAAGGGTCTCTTGGCTAGCCGTGGCATCGATCATGCGATCGATATTCGGCAGAAGAAAAAAGTCTTTAGGACATGCTTTGTTTAAATCTTTATAATCTACGCTCATCCTAAGTTTTTTCCCCTATTTAGGGACTACAACTACGTTTGCTAAACATTAAGGATATTTTACTTCCCCGAATGGATCCTATTTTGAGAATTTTAGTTTCCTTGTCCTTGATGAATGCATTTTTTACCTTGGACTAGGGCCTTCTCTTTTGTTTTACCGGTTTGAACTTTGGGTCCAGGCTCAATCGACGTGTTGTTATGTCCAATGGGATTGTGTCATATCTAATTTGGACCAAGCAAAACAATCCATATCATCAATAAGACATTTAATGAGTTTTTTCCCGAGTTCGGCGGTTAACCCTGTACCCATGTATACCTTTCGCTCGGGCAGGTACTCGATCAATATAACATGTTCCAGCTCTTCGACTGTTGATTTTGGTGGCGTCGGAATATTCAGGAATAATGAAGGATCAAGGGATCCAGTAGTCTTCAATCTCTTCTTCCATTCCCTGCTTTTCCGACTGAGTCGAGGTTGGTGGATGTGGTTGCTATTTGGCCTCCGATCCTTTTGGTCAAAAGCACCGATATCGTTATTACCTCATCGACCGCAAACATTTCTTTTGCATCATGTTGCTCCCCATATAGCATCTTCACTCCGTCCAGCATTGGGAATTTCAGCATCTGGCGGAGAGTCGAAGGGACTGCCCTCATGTTGTGAATCCAGGGCCTTCCAAGCAGGGCATTGTACCTCATGTCTCCCTCGATAACATGGAACTTGGTTTATTGTATAGTCCCAACTACGTTCATCGGTAAAATGATTTCTCCTTTAGTTGTTTCGCGGGCCATGTTGGAACCATTCAGGACCCAAGCTGCATGTACGATTTGATCCTGCAGGCCAAGCTGCTCTACAACCCTCGATCGAACTATATTTCCCGAGCTCCCTGGTTAAATTAACACACGCTTAACCTAAATTTTATTCATAAGGATAGAAATTACCAAAGCATCATTGTGGGGTTGAGAGATTCCGTCTGCTTCCTCATCGTCAAATGATACGGTGCCTTCTGGCACATAATCTCGGGTTCATTTTTCCCTTTAATGGATACTTTGGTGCATTTGAAAACAGACCCTTGTGGAATATCGACCCGCCAACGATCATATGGATCACATGTTGTGGCTCTTCTTGTTCGTTTTTCCTATTGGCATCCCTTTCTCTGAAATGGTTTTTGGCTCGATCACTTAGGAACTCTCGAAGATGGCCCTCGTTGAATAGACGGGCTACCTCCTCCCTCAACTATCTAAAGTCTTCAGTTCTGTGGCCATGCGTGCCGTGATATTTTCATATTAGATTGGGGTTTCTCTGGGAAGGATCAGTTTGTATGGGTCTGATCCATCTAGTATGTTTGATTCTCCCAACTGCCGACAAGATACCTGATGCGTCGATATTGAAGTTGTACTTCGATGATCGCGGTGGCTCTGTGGGATCGACATGCTTATCGAAACAACTTTTGCTCATGATTCCCCAAGAACTAAGTCCTCGGTCTCCCTTTCAATTATTTCAGATTGGATTACGCCCGGGGTCGCAATTTTTGCCATCTGCAAAGTACAACTGATATCGGTCTCTGTTCGATCGAGGTTCCCTATCGATATCCATCTGATTTCTACCTGCGGACCTGTTCGGATATACGGAACTGGAAGGGGTTCCGAATTGGTCATCCTCGACTGGTACCGATTATGTACATCAGCCCAGGTTACCACCGGATATTCAATTAAATTCTGCTTCAGTTGACGCGATGCTATCGAACTTCGTTCGTTCAACACCTGAGTAAACGCTTGAGAAGCCTAATCGTCTGTTTCCGGTGGTAATTTCATGCGTTCCATTTGGAATTGAGACACGAACTCCCTCAGCATTTCGTTATCCTTTTGTTTTACTTTGAAAATTTTTGATTTCCTCGTCGCATTCTTTATTGCCCCAGCATGTGCCTTTACGAAAGTATTGGCAAGCATGGTGAATGAATCGATGGAATTTGGCGATAGATTATGGTACCAGATAATTGCTCCCTTCGATAGAGTTTCCCCAAATTTCTTTAGTAGAACAGACTCGATCTCATCATCTTCCGAATCATTTCCTTTGATGGCGCAAATATAAGAGGTGACATTATCGTTGGGATCAGTGGTCCCATTGTACTTAGAGATTTTCGGCATACGAAATTTATTCGGAATGGACTTCGGAGCCGAACTTGGGGGGAATGACTTCTGCACAAACTTCTTTGAGTCCATTCCATTTAAAATCGGCGGTGCCCCTGGTATTTGGTCAAACCAGGAGTTCTACATTTCTACCTTCTTATCATTTGCCTCAATTTAATTTTCTCCTAATTCAATTCGTTTGGTGAGCTCCCCGATCATTCTCATAACGGCGGGGTCAGTCCTCGATTCATTGGCGTTTGGCCTTTCTAGCACTGGTTCAGTTCGACGGGCGACATCCGATTTGACCCCACTCGGTGTTCGATGCTGGTTTTGTAGCTGTGCAATAGTGGCTTGTTGAGCCTGTAACATCTCGAATATTACTTGGAGGTTGACTCCTCCATCTCCTCCACCCTGTGCACCTCGACCACCAGGTCGACCTTCTATGTGCACGCTTACTTCAGGATTTGCGCCTAAATTTGCATTTAAGGCGATATATGAACCTACACCGACTAGATTGGAAATTGGTGCTCCCTCGAGATCAACCTGACCTCGACCCCTGGAGCAACTACATTGTTGTTTTCCCCGTGAAATCTGAGGCCATTGTCACCATGTGTGGGTGCTGTTTGTGAGTTTGACATGTTTTATCCTGAAAGAAAAAATAGTTACAAGAACAAGCGTAAAATAGTGTGTGTTACCGGAATCAGTATTGAATTATCACTATTATCCTTAGCCCCACGGTGGGCGCCAAACTGTTTTCCCTAAAATTTGGATAACAATTAAACTTATATTGTGGTTTTAAGGATACGTGATTTCACTCAATACTGATTGATAAATATGAAAGTAAATGACAGAGTTGAATTATAAACAATTCAAACCGGTGTTCGAAATAAAGCTCCAACCCTCGAGTCAAGACACTCTCGGACTGATAAGTGCAAGAAATAGTAAAAAAATGGAACTAATTGATGAACAATAATGTAAATGAGAAATAAAGAATTGATTTGCTATAATTTCGGTTAATGATGATGCTTTACAAATGATTAGAACTCCTATTTATATAGCAGAGGAATTCCACTTATGGTATAACTCTAATTACAATTGAAGATCACGTAATTAGCTAATTAACCGCTTCTTATTTGATCCATTCCGAGATTTACGTCATGATCCTCGACCACTTATGGATATCTCGTTCTTCCGTTATTAAGTCATCTCCGATATTACTCAGTGTCTTTCTCTCTTGACTTCGATAGCTACCAACCTCGATCTCGTAAGGGACTTCGATCTCGAACTCGGTGCCTTAGAAGCCGATCTTCGATGCAACATTCCGGTATCGATTAGATAGTGAAATCGGATGGACCCGATTTCAACCGTATACACAAATCTTGACAGTCATTATGGAGATGATTGTCAATGTCGTCCTTTAGGTTTTCTATTGGGTCTTCCTTTTGCCTTTGTTGCCCTTCTCCTCTCCATCATTGGTGTTGTCATCTGGATTATTGGGTAAGTTCAATTTCTCCTCTTTCAATCTTTTTTTCCATTGATCAGTGAAAGGTTTAATCAGATCTTGTTCGTCAAAAAATTATATTGTGTAAATAGAAATAAAATTAAACTATTTATGTATATGAATTATTGAATTTCCATGACATAAAAAGGATCTTGTAGTGCAAGAATTACTTTTAGTTACAAGTTTAAATTACTGGTTTGACATCCTCGTAATTTGATTTTGGAATTCTGTGTTAATTTTTTTGGCTCCAGCACTAAGTAGCGGTGTTTAAAATAGTGTATTGTTTGTAGTTGGGATTTTATAGATCGTATTGTATTTTTCTTCTCATTCATAATGGAAAACTCTCTTTGTTTCAGCCCCGAGAATTAGTCTTAGCCGAACCTCTGTGATGACCCGATAGGTCATTTTATGTTTTAGAACCTAATCTTGTGTTTCGAAGTCTCAAATACCTTATTTTAGCCTTCCTCGATTTGCGTGTGCAATCCAGGTGTTCTTCCAGAAGGCTTATATGTCAAAAACTGATAAAAATAAAAATTTTGCTTTAAAAATTCATTTGAGTTGACTTCGGTCAATGTTTTGAGAAAACGGACCCTGATCCATAGTTTGACGGCACCGGTCGGCCTGTATCGAAATTTGGGACCTGGGCGTATGACCGTAATCGAATTCAAAGGTCCCTAGCTCGAGTTATTGATATTTTTATTGAAATTGAAAGTTTGAAAGTTTAATGATTTTTAAGAATCGACTGATGTTTGGTCTTGTTGACACCGGGTCAGTATTTTGGTTCCGGAGCCCGGTACAGGTCCACTATTATATTCAGGACTTATGTGTCAAATTTTGTGAGAAACAGAGTGATTTGACGTGATTCGGAAGTTCAGTTATGAAAGTAAAAGTTTTAAAGTTTTTATGAAAATTTTCTTTGATTTGGTGTCCGATTCGTAGTTCTAGGAATTATTTTGGTGTTTTGATCGTGCGAGCGAGTTCTTATGAGGCTTTTGAACTTGTGTGAAAAATTGGTTTGGAGCCCCGATGGCTGGGGTGGATTTCGGATAGGCTACAGATGGTTTTGGACTTAGAAATCTGGTTTTTCGTGCTTCATCTGTCATCTGGTAGGTTGTGCTTCGGGATCGCGAAGTCACTCTCGCGATCGCGAAGGGGATTTGGGCTGGGGGTGGATTTTATACTACACGAACGTGAGACTGTGGTCGCGAACAGAGCATTGGGGGTTTGCTCTACGCGAATGCGACCCGTCAGACACGAACGCGTAGCGTTAGCTAGGCTAGGTTGGGGACTTGAGGTTACACTACGCGAACACGGGTCTTGTCTCGTGAACAAGGAGGTTAGAGAGATAAACCTTCACAAACACGTGTAACCTCTTGCGATCACGTAAGCCACTAAGGCATTGCTCTTCGCGAACGCGGTAGTCCCTCCGCGAACGCGAAGAAGGCCCGACGCCAGTGACTGAAAACAGAACTCAACACAGGATTTTCCTAATTTCTCCATTAGAGCTCGGCCTAGGTGCGATTTTTAAGATAAATCTCAATACCAATTCATATGTTTGTACTCTTTAACTCGTTTTCTTCTATTTCTAACATTTCCTGGCCCTAATCTTTGTTCTTCCGTGGTAGAAAACTAGGGATTTAGGAAGAATTGGGGTTTTTGCAAATTGGGGATTTAGACCTCAATTTGAGGTCGGACTCCCAAACTAATTACATAATCAGGCTCGAGGGTGAATGGGTAAATGGATTTTTGTCCGAACCTCGGGTTTTGACCAAGCGGGTCCGGGGTCAATTTTTGACTTTTTGGGGAAATGTTTGGGAATTCTAAATTTATGCATTGTAATTGAATCCTTTAGAAATATTTGACATTATTGAGTTGATTGTGGTTATATACGAGTGATTTGGAGGCGGATTCTAGAGGAAAATTTGTGGTTGAGCATTGTTTGGTCTTTGGAGCAACGTAAGTGTTGTGTCTAACCTTGACTTGAGAAAATCAGGAACCCTCAGACTATGTGCTATGTGGATTTCATGTGAGCGGCGTATATGCGAGGTGACGAGTGCTTATGCACCGACGAATTATCAGTTTTCCTTGTTTTTCCGCTTTTCTTTAATTATCTCTGTCACGCCCCGAACCTGGGGGAGCGAGAACGGCACTCGGTGCCTCACCTATCCTTACCTACCAACTTGCGACTATGGGACTCTGAACATATAATTTCATACTTTGGCCATGGGCCACATTGCAAGAAAATTATGAATGTTGACTGAACATCGATATAAAGTTGGGCCAACAAGGCCGTCATAACTACTACGGTTGGCAAACCAAAAAATATACATAAAAGGTCTACAAGCCCAACACACTGCACTAACTGACAGGATATGTCTACAAGCCTCTACTGATAGATATATTGTGATCGGAACAGGGCCCCGACCTACTCATAACATATATACATATATACCCAAGATGTACATAAAGTTCTAGACCCAGAAACTCCGAAGGGCATGGAGCTTACCGATCAAGCTGAACTCGAGCGACACCTAATGAGGAGGTCTACCCGTCTGTCTTTCTGAACCTGCATGCATGAAATGCAGCGCCCCCAGAAAAGTGACGTCAGTACGAAATAATGTATCGAGTATGTAAGGCAATATACTGAAAGCTGAAACCGAACTAATAATATAATAACTGAAAGTAATTGGAAGTCAAAGATAATCTGAAGATATGCTCACCTGTTGATACTGACTCAACTCTCTAAATATAGTAAGTAAAATAGTTGTCCAGCCTTATATGGCTCGGTATATATATCTGGTCTTCGATTGTAGGCTCGCTCATAGGCGCTCAGCCATACTAGGATTTGTATCTCGGCCAACTAGGCTCGCTCATAGACGCTATGCCACAGTAGGCTTGGGATATAACTTACCATCTAATCAGAGGTTGCCCAATAGGGTCCTGCCCATCAATTATAGCTCGATGGTAATGAAAATACTGTAATACTATATATATAGATTCTCTGCTCTCTTGCCTGGAAGAAGATAATACGCAATTGAACATAAAGTCTCGATAAGGGAGAATACTGTAACTTATGAGACTAGAATAATGTATGTAAATTCGGGAGTATGAACTTCTCTTTATGCCTCGTTATCAAACATATGTAATAACGAGATCATGCCAAAATGAAGGAAGGGCTTAGCCTTAACATACCTGAACCGATTTTCTTGACAATCCCTCTAACACACGTTAATTGCCGCAAAACATGAAATGTGGATCGAAGTAGAGGAAAATTTATATGATATTCTTGAGAAAGATTGTACCATACTTCCTTAGAATCACAAATTCCCGTTGCCATAGCGTTATAAGGCTTCGTATGAGATTCCCTTTGAGAATTCATCCGTTAGCGAGTCTAGGTATTTATGAACAATCATTTAGGAAATCGTGTGTTGTTGCATATTAATCCTCTTCAAGTAATTTTTGTGTGCTTTCCAATCATCTTCAAAAACATATAATATTTGGTAGTTTGCCTTTGTGAAATGGCACTTTGAAGCCGCCATGGATGGAGTGCCTAAAAAATTTTGCTATGATAGCTAGGAAGAACACGTTATGTTCTCCTTTTTATTCCAAGAAAAGATCAAGATTATAATTGGTAAAAAGAGTTATCCATTTTAAAATCAAACATATATTATAAAGATTATTTATAACACTTGAACCAAAGATTTCTCACATTTTTCCACCTTACAAAATAATATTATGAGTCATTTATTAGAGGTGGGTTTTCTGTCACGTTGAGGAGGGGGTTAGGATTATCCAAATTTATCTACTTAATGCCTTAATTAATTTTTTAATCTTCCATTAGTCAATAATTATCCAATTATTCACATAATTAGGATTCATCTCAAATTACTTAAAATACTACTCACTTTTAACACACTTTGTACACTTTACTGTTGTGGCCATGTGGTACCTTGTATGACACTAGTCCGTAAATATCGGGTATTATAACTCGGACCGTATTTTATCCCAAAATGTCAAACTTCGACGAAACTCATATCCTTCTATTCTCTTACCCTCTCACATTCACGAATTTACTTATCACTTGTTTGAAATAGCGTAATACTTGTAATCCCAAAATAATCTCATTCCTGAACTTACGACGATTAACTTACGACGAAACTTTAACATACGAAAATGCGGGATGTAACAATCTCTTTCCCTTTCTTAATTGTTATATGCTCTAAATGTGTTTTCATGTTTAACTACTACCGGTTAATCAATGCCTTCTCCTGTTTATGATGTTAGATCTTTTTATAGTTTCATGGTCTCCTGCTATTTGCTCAAGTTAGTTTATTTGCACCTTCTAGTGGTAAGTTTCTGGACTGGTCTCTTTGTGTAGTATTACTTATGTAGATTCTCACGTTGTACAAGGTTTCCTATTTGGTTCAGTTTGGTATATATTGATTGTAAATGCTTCCCGTGATTTGAATTGTAAATTTTACTGTGCACTTTGAGTACCTGGTATTGATATGGTGGAATCGGGTTATTCGCCGCAACAGGTGAAATGAGGGTGGATTGATATGGTGGAATAAGGGTGAATCTGTACTGTACGGTGGGATCGGATTTTCACGCCACAACATTTGGCATAAGGGTGGATTGTTCTGGTGGAATAAGGGTGAATTATGATACTGATATTGTGATATGGTCGGATCGGGTTGTGCAACAACCTATGTGTTTCTATTTCCCTGAGTTGTGTTAGTTTCACGGTACATTCTTTTGAACTTAAGGATTGGTAATTCTGAACGTCGCTAGCTTATATCCTGAAAGTGTTGCTATTATTTTCAATTGACTGCTTTATTTCATTCTATATTTTCTTTTCTGTCTTTATTATATATTGCGTACAGGTTGTAGTGTGAGTGACCCGCCTTAGCCTCGTCACTACCTCGTTGAGGTTAGGCTCGACACTTGCACAGTATATGGGGTCAGTTGTACTCATACTACATTCTGCACTTCTTGTAAAGATTTTGGCATTGGTCCTAGCTGATCGAGAGACATATCAGCTCAGACTAGTTCATTAGAGACTCACGGTAGATCAATTGGCATCCGCAGACCTTAAAGTCCCCTTCTATCTTCCCCTATTTTTACTATTTCGTTTTGTTCAAACAGTTGTATTTCTTTTAGACTGTGTTTGTATAAAATCCTAGAAGTTCGAGAATTGTGACTCCAGATCCGGGTTGTAGTAAATATTATGGGCATTTATATGATTCCACACTCGCTTTATTCGTTTTGGCTTAATTGACTTCATTTATTGAAATTGAATAATAATTGGTCTAACAGTTCTCTAACGTTGGCTTGCCTAGCAAGTGAAATGTTAGGCGTCATCACGGTCCTGAAGGTGGAAATTTCGGGTCGTGACAACCTTGTTAAATCCTTGTGTTATTTTTTTCTTCTCTATTTGCTTTGTGTGAATGTATGCTAGTTAAAAATATGTAGAGAACATAGTGATTAGTGAACTAATACAAATATTAACTATATAAAACTTATTTTTTAGATATAAATAAACTAATATTTCTGTATTATTAATATTTTTTTTTTTGCAGAATCATCTTGAGTTGCATATGTCCATGCTGTATTTGCGTAACAGTATTTGTACATCATGCCCTTTTACAATTTTGAATTTAAGAAAATGATCTTTTTAAATTTTTTATGTGTAAAAGACAAATCTCTTACGTGTAAAAGTAATCTCCTATGCGTAAAATAAGAGGTAGGATCATAAAACTAAAAACAAGTTTGTAATTGGTGGAGTTGGCTTTGGGATTAACCAAAGCACCCTTTTCGGTTATGAAATGGTTTACTGATCAAATTCCTTGTTAAATTACACCATGTATAAATTAATCTCCCTATTTTGTAGTAATTCTTTGGGATAATATATAATTACCCTCGGAGTTGAATCAATTTTTCAGATGCCTTTGCGGGGATCCTATGACCCCCTTGGCTATGTATAAAGTGAAATAAGTAACACTTTCAGTGAACCCTCAACGCGTGAGGAACAATAAAACCAAGGCAAAAAGGTTTTGATGGGACCACCATCTTGAAGGAAAAATCAAGCTTTCTCATTCCGATTGCATCAAACTTTCCACTTCATCTTATATCTATCTTCCATCTCTAATAACACTTTCCACTAATTTTAGAGCTATAAGAAAACACACACAAAAAAAACGCTTTTGATTTAAATCCACCAAAATTAAAAAAAATGTTTATTTGTAATAAAAGAACCTTCCAAATGTTGTTCTACTATCACAACCCATCTCAGTTCTTCATTCTTCTGAAAATTCACCTTATCACCCACTGTTATTTGCAGAAATATTTGCAAATAATTAATAGCAAGACAGCAACGGAAAAATACATTCTTTCGACATCTTACACCTTAAAACTTATTTCTATTTGAATATAGTAGCAAGAAATTTTGATGGCTGAGATTTGAGAAAGTGGACGAAATCTATTTTTCAGGCTAATTTTAGACGGGTCCTCTTTCGATGGGTCTACCATATTAATGGGGAATCTCACTATTTATGCACACATATTCTTTTTACATAACCACAAACCCACTGATATAAGATTTGGTTAATAAAAAAAAGAATGGAAAAAAAAGTTTGAAAGTATTTTGTGAAGGTCACATTTTGGGAAGAAGTAAACAGGAAGAAGATAAAGGAAAGAGTGGACTGTGGAGAGAGGGATAAAGGAAAGAAAAAGAAAAAAATATTAAAACAAAAAAAATAAGAGAAAGAATATGAAAAATGAATATTTTTATTAAATGTACACGTATCAGGCGCGTGTGCTTCACTGATCAACACAGATGTGGTTTTGGCTTATTAGGGGTGTAAAAATTCTATTTTGAAATCGTCCTGGGGGTCATAGGATCCACGCAAAGATAAATGGTGCATCTAAAAAAATTAATTCAACCCCAAGGAGTAATTATGTATTATCCCTTTTTTTTTTTGTGTGTAAATTTGTTCCTGTGAGAGAATAAAGTAGTTTTTATTACATCTTGTTAAATTTGTCTCCTTTGCCTACAAAAATTATTCCTGAAATTAATTAGTATTTTGTTTTCCATATTTTGTAGAATAGTTAAACAGTCGGTTCTTCTTTAATATGACCAATTCAATAGTTAAACGATCGGTTCTTCTTTAATATGACCAATTCAATGCTCTGCTGTTATTTAAGAAAATTTTTTATTTAACATTTGCTGTCAACAGTGAATGCACATTGTGACTTATCTGTTTGGTTTAACAAGTCAAAGACCCTGTAAACCGATTTTAATTCAATGATTTCAATTCTTGATGCCTTTTTTTTTAATGCTATTGTCAATCCTATTATTTTTTTTAAAATATTTTTTATTATACATAGGGACGAGAGAAAGGGAAAGGGAAAATCAGATAGAAAATTGTAAAGTGAAAAATCGAATCGTCAGCAGCAAAATTCCTTCACCTCCTATTAATTCTTCCTGTAACAACAAAAATTATAATAACATACTTAGTATATTATCACAAATAGAATTAGAAAAGAGTAATGTAGACCTTATTCCTACCCTATGAAGTTAGAGAAATTATTTTCGAAGATCCTCGACTCAAATTCTTCCTATGGTATCTTTTATTTTATATAGGGGAAAGTGGCTTCAAGAAAATTTGCTTGAGGTCACTTACAAGCTTTATTGATGGGAAAAAGTTTGAAATGGTTATTTTGCTTTGATTTGGCACAGTATCCATAATGAATGTATTTGATCATATATTAATTGTATTTTGAGCTTTTATTAGAAAAGGTTTCGCTTTAATTGTCATCGAAAGAAACAAATGTTTTCCTTTAGTTACGACCTTAGGCTATAGTACATAGCATTGAGTGTCATTTTGTATTTTCTTTGGAATAATTGATGCTACGTAGTTCTCTCGTCTTTATATACTAGTTGGAGAAGCCCGGGTCGCCCGGGCCCAATTCCAACAAAATAGCAAGTTAAATCGATAGTCTTGAAATCTGATATTTAATTTATTCGTGTAGTACGTCGAACGTTGTAAAGATAAAATTTTGTTCTTGTAAGCCATCTCAATTGACTCTACTCACTTCGGAAGCTCTTCATTTCTCATCGAAAACTACGGCATGACTCTATTGAGGATTTTTATATGCTATGAGAATGTGTTCAACTATGATCTATGTTTAAGTGTGTAAGTCAAAACAAGAGAAAGTTATATAAATTCCCAAGTATTTAATTTAGGTACTCATGATTTAAAAATATATTAGTACAAAATTTTTTTATGCCGGCAAATACATGATGTGAAAACTTTAAACAAATTACATATAGAAAAGGATTTTTTTCAGAAAACCATACTCCTGGCAAGTTGTTCATTTGGTAGAGATTAAAGTAACATCTACGGTTCTAACTGCAGTAAGTACAAATTGAAGGAGACAAAGCTTAAAGCAGAAAATTGAATGTTCCTTCATTTTGTTTTCCCTTTAATTGCATTCTTTCGTTTTCGGATGATAAACGCTTGGATACATCTCGTTAATAGACAAACTAAATAAATGCCATGTAGCTTCAGGTGGTGATATCCATCTAACGGATTGATACTCTTTTATTTCATCTATTTCTTTGTTTGTATCATTATCAGTACATAAAATGTATTTTTGTCATGTCCTTTACAAATATATTTGTAAAGATATTTAACACCTTTATATCAGAGCAAACCTCAACATTCATATGACAGTTGAATTTACCAAATAAAAAAGGATTGTATGGAACAACTCAAGAGTTATCTAAATATTGCTCCCGTACTTTCACAATCTCTTCTGTGTTTCGTCTTTCATAGATGGGATAAGAATCACCCCTTTTGATGTATGTTCTGCAAAGTTTTCTGGATAATTAAACTTGCAAAGACCATTTTTCTTCATACATGAATTTGTTGGATTCAGATTACCACATGGACCGTGCATCATATGTTTAAGAACAAGCGAACGTATCTTTTTATCCAAATTAGCATCTGGTAATTCAGCACTAATAATTCCACCATAAACCTCTGATGTCAATAACTTATATTCATTAGCTAATATTATAAGGAAATGAGCATGCGGTAAACCTCGTTTTTGGAATTCAACAGTATACATATAAGCAACAACTTTTCCAAAGATATTTCTCTTGCTTATATCAGTTTTCAGTTCTTCAACTTTAGCCCTGAATACTCGGCTAATTAAATCAGGTCTATTTTGTGCCTCATCAGTTGTCCACAGATGTTCTTTTATTTCCGTCCTAGTCGGATTACAAGTTATAGTTATAAACAAATTTGGTTTACCAAAACGTTGTACTAATGCAATAACATTCATATATCATTGTCGCATATCTCTAGGTCCACCTATATAAGAAGCTGAAAGAAATTTTTGCTTACCTATGTTAGAAAAATCTCGTTCTCCTAAGTCTTAAAATATCTAGAAGTCCTTGCAATATATTCATTCTAAATAAATCTTGATTGAACGAAGCAAAATCCAATCTTTGGGTTTCAATTTTTATGTATTCGTCAACTGAATATTGCTAAAATAGTCTACCAACTCATCTTCATCATCATTTTTCATTTGAAGTTTATAACAGTAATATTCACGAGCAGAAATTGTATCTCTTTTATTCTTTCCTTTTTCCAAAGCTTGAGCTTCGATTTGAAGATATGACTAGAGAGAGAGATAGATTTTGTATGCTTGATAACTGTTCACATTCATGGGTATAGCTTCCACGAATATCTTTTGTTTTAGGAATTTTCTTAGTACCACAATGCCACCCATTCTGTCAATATGGGAACAAGAAAGGATATTGTAAGTCATCATAACATCTGTAATAACAATTCACTATTTGTGTTCTGTTGCTTTGAGTATAAATTTGAATATGTGGTGCATGAATTATATTATTGTCATTGTCCTCAACCCATATTTCAGCAATTTCTGATGAAGTTGGTAAATTATATACTCGCTGATCTAAACCAGGATCACATTTGAGTCCAATATGGAAGTTTTGTAGCTCAAACATATCTATCAAAGATCGGATAAAAAAGGAGTATGGGTTAACTCTCAATATATCCATCAGCTCACTCACTATAGATTCATTGACTTTGTTAGAGCATGCCATTCTATTTGCTAATTCATTGTTGTTGTCGTAAAAGTGCAACTGTAGATTTTTTGGTTTTTTTCCTTCGGGATACAAGTCGTCTATTAGGTGATACATTCGTCCTTGAACTCTAAAAGTGTAGATACCACGATTCCTTCGCGCTAAGTTTGTATCATAATTTACACCAAGTGATATAAATGCAAATGATATTATTATATGTTCTGATGTATGTTCGAAAGTGTTGGGATTTTTCATTATTCTCGAAATATATATTATGAAGCTTAGCAGGCATTTGATGTGAAATTATCTTAACTGTACCAGTGCCGCAATAAATCTTTTTGCAGAGCAGAATTTACAGTTTTGAGTCTTTTTTTAACGGTACATAGTCTGACCGTAGCTTAATATTCATAGCAGTTCTGTTATTTCGACTGCGACCTGCATGTTGTAGAGGTTGTAAGGAGTGAAATAGTAAGCACAAAATGATATTGCCTAAATATGTCACAAATACAAACCTTTAGTTATCATTATCTCAGTTGTATCATTTTGTTCATTAAGTACAGCCGACGTTGACCCTACCAGATAAGTAGTTTTTTAGTCAACATAATGTCTTGTATATTAGTGTAGATGTAAAATTATGGTAACTTTAGGCAACTTGCCTTTCTCATAAGTGCAAAGAGGATTTCCCTTGTCAAAAGGAGGAAATGATGGAAGCATTGTAACCTTACTCTCTGCATAGTAGGCGTAAGCGCAACAGATGTTTACAGTATTAAATTTATGGTAGATATTCATGCACACAAAAAAATTATATTTGTTCTAAACAATGAAACAATTGCATACTGTATAGACTGCAATATAAAATTAGTATACTAACCTGTTTTCGAAGTATAGTAGGAGCCCTTTGTATTAGAAGTACACTGTAAATGTCCTGATGTTGTTGTTATATCAGTAGAGATGATAGAAGTCACTCTTTCAAAGCGGTTACGTTGCAACGCCACTGTTCGCGTCGTCTAACATTCCTATCAGGACATTTCTTTTTAGAGTAGGGATGCTTGTTTGTTTGTCCAGAGTCCATCAATATTAAAATTTGTTGCTCCCTAATATCAGTTGGTACAAGAGTCCTACAATTTTTTTAACATTATAAAATTCATGGTCAGTAAACAAACAATGGTGCAACCATACTAAGAAATAGTTATAATGACTTGTACCAAGAAATTCATTAAGAAAACACTGGCTGAAAGTCAATATTGATTTAATTTCAGAAGCTCAGATCATCTGATCCGGTAAAAATTTTACCAAAACAAAAATACAAATTAGCAACTGCACAAATAGCGTTGATCTACGTAATATATACATGGTTAAATGATCAATGTTAGCAGCTTATTAGATTCTCAAACATATTTTATGTTAGATAAAACTCGTGGTAAGATAAAGCTTTTCTTCAAGTGAATACAATTGAATGGTCACATTTGAAGTATTTAGCGACGGCATAACCAAATGAACCAGTAAATGTAGCTTATCTTTCACTTTGCGCAAAGTAAAGTGCAACTATTTTCATATCGAAAGCACAAAAAAAATTTAAGAAACCAAAAATTTTAACCACACAACAGTAGTCATATGAAACAGAAGATGTATTATCTTGGGATTATTCAGATTTGTTATAGTAAAGGAAAAAATCACAAGAACAGAAATGGGAACCACATTACCTTTTGATTCTATTAAGCACATCAGTAGGAAGTCCAATAATTGGTCAATTTTATATGAAGAAAATGAAGTGTTTGAACAACTTTTACATCAAGCCTTAATTTCAAACCAATCCAAAATGTTATGTCAAAAAAAAATATCAACATCAGTAATAGCGTTAACCCTATCAAATTTTAAAGCAATACCTAATTGAATTTTGATGTTTCGCTTAAAGTATATATATTTTCATGTATATCGCCTCATATTTTACTTTTGTTTCCTGAGTTTTAGATGTTAATTGTAATGATTTATATTGATTTGTGGTGTTTTTATGTGTAGGAATGATTTGGGAGCAATTGGGGACGAAACGCACAAAATTAGAGCGAAAACGCACAAAACCGGAAAATTGCATTTTTGGGCGCCACAGGCAGGGCTTGGCGCCACCTGTGGCGCTGGAGGCAGAATACTTTTTCCAAGCAGCGCCCTGGTAGGCGCCCGGTGCTACTCAGGGCGCCGATGACGGGAATTTATCCTATTTCGACCGGGACTTGGTTAATTCGACCCTAGACCTACCCAACACGTATAAAAGCAAGTCTAAACTCAATTTTGAGAAAGAAAGGTGATTTTGGAGAGGAAAACGAAAGAGCAACACACTTGGGAGCACGGATTTGATCGATTCTTCCATATCTTTTCTAGTACTCATTGATTTTATGTTTGAAAACATTCTTTTTGATGATTGTATGAACATGTGTGGCTAAGAACCTTATCATTCTAAGGTCATGGGTGAAACATGAATGTTATATTTGAAGTTTAATTTGATGAAGTTGATTTTATCATATTGGGTTGTTTATTTAATTCTGTTCTTAATTATTTTACTGAGTAGCTAACAATGAAATACTATCTACGAATCTAGAGTTGAACTCGAAAGTGGAAATTCTAGATTGCATAAAGAATTAAATAGAGCAAGTTCTTGAACCCGGGCATCGGGGAACGTATTCACAATTAGGATAGACGTATACCTATTTTCCTTGCTCGGTTGAAATACAGGAATTGTAAATGCATTCTTGTTAATCTTAATTCATAGATATATAGGCGTTAAGTTAACTTGAATAGGCGAGTAAGAACTCGACAGATTCTTATGAGTAATATCAACATTGTCAATCAACAATCCAGATAAATCAATTAGTTATTTTAAGCCAAGAATGTAACACGATTGTTAGTTAGCCCGTGACCATGGAATATCCTCTCCTATTGATTGTTAGTCGAAATTACTATTTGTGTTGGTTGATTTCCTAGTTAATTCATTAATTGGTATTTTAGGTAGTAACTTAGTTAATTATATCTTTTGTGATAAATCTCTTGAATCGATAAGTTAATTGAGTTGAATCTGTCAAAATTTAATCATAAGTCTTCGTCGGACGATACTCCATTCACTGCTTTATTACTTGACGACCACGTATACTTGCGTGAGTGTGTTTGGTCGCACAAGTTTTTGGCGCCGTTGCCGGGGACTTAGAAATTAGCTATTTGACTGAGTTAAAATTTTATTAACTATTTGTTCGAGTTTTAATTTTTAGTTTGCCTTGTTTGTGTTAACGCAGACTCTTCTCTTCAATGCGGAGGAGTAGAAGCGCAAACAAACTCCTCCCTTTTGATCCAGAAATTGAACGAACACTTCATAGAGTGAGGAGGGAAGTTGAAGCTAGAACGAGAATAGAAAGAGAGTTGGACATTGTAGTTCAACCACAGGCAATAGAGATGGCAGATAATGAAGAGCGTCCGGTGATAGAAGCCGCAAGGCCCAATCTTGCTAATATGACTCAGGCTATTGTGAAGCCTGATCCTTTTGAACTCAAACAGTACATGGTACAATTGATTCAGTCCACAGGGCAATATGTGGGTCTATCTCATGAAGACCTGCAGAGGCATATTCAGAATTTCTTGAAAATTACGGACACCTACAATTATCCTAACATTTCCAAGGACTATGTCAGGCTGATACTATTTCCCTTTTCCTTGATGGGGGAAGCTAAGAAATAGTTGCAAAAGGAGCCCGCGAACTCAATCCGCACTATGGATGATTTGGCAAGGAAATTCTTAATCAAGTTTTTCCCTACTAAGAAGACAAAATCACTGAGAAGCCAAATTCTTGGGTTCCAACAACGGCATGGTGAGACACTTCGTCAAGCTTGGGAAAGATACAAGAAGCTACTTAGAGACTGCCGACATCATTGTCAGACTGATGAGGTATTGGGGCACACTTTTGTTGATGGGCTAGACGAGACATCAAAAATGAATCTTGATTCAGCTTGTGGGGGTAGTTGCATGGCCAGACCATACAGTAAGATTCAACTCTTTCTAAATAACTTCACTGCCAATGATCATAATTGGCAAGGAGAGGGTGACACAAGAAGAGCAATTAAACAGAAAGCAGCCGGGTTGATTGAGCTCGATGACCTCTCAGCATAAGAGAAGATATTGCAAAGCTGGCAAATCAGATGAACAGAATGTCAATGAAACAAACACAACAGATGCAACATGTACAACAGATGTCTATTTGCTGCAAACTATATGGTGATAGTCATATGAGTGACATGTGCCCAACGAATCCCAAATCTATATATTATGTGGGGAAACAAAACAAAGGCTCAATGAATCAACATGCACAATATGGGAACACTTACAATCCAAATTAGAGGAATCACCCTAACTTCTCATGGGGCGGAAATCAACAGAATCAGAATCAATATAGGCCCACAGGAAATTTCAATCAGCCTCAGAAGCCACCCCAACAAACAAAAGAGAGCACGAATGACTTGCTAAAGAAGTTGTTGCTTGAAAATCAACAACTCAGGACTGATTTCAGACATCTTGAGAGGAAAATGGGACAGCTAGCAGCAAATCAAAATTCTAGACCTGCAGGTGCTCTTCCCAGTGATACAGAGAAAAAGCCTCAAGTTAATGCATTCACACTCAGAAACGGGAGGGAACTAGAGGAAGTTCCAAAGAAGGAAAAGGACAAGCCTATACCTGAGGGGGAGCTGATCCCTAAGGCAATACACGAGTCAAAGAAAAATAATGCAGGTTCAGAGCCATCAGAGGCTGAAAGGCCACCACCACATTTCCGCCAGAGATTGCAGAAAAAGAATGATGATTGCATGTTCAACAAATTTCTCTCTATGTTAAGCCAGGTTCAATTAAATATTCCATTGGTGGATGTACTTCGTGAAATTCCAAAGTGCTAATTACATAAACGATATAGTGGCTCACAAGAGGAAATTGACTGAGTTCGAGACAGCTGCACTTACTAAGGAGTGCACTTCAAGGGTCCAAAACAAGCTTCCTCATAAGCTTAAGGATCGTGGCAGCTTCACCATCCCTGTGCAAATTGATAATATTGTCGTGGGTCGTGCTCTTTGTGATTTGGGGGCGAGCATAAATCTAATGCCTTTGTCCTTGTTTAAGCAATTGGGTCTGGGAGCTCCAAGACCCACCACTGTGATGCTGCAATTAGCTAATAGGTCCATAACCTACCCTGAAGGAGTGATTGAAGATGTGCTGCTGCAGATTGGGAAATTTATCTTCCTAGCTGACTTCATTATTCTAGATTTTGAGGCTAATGAACATGCTCCAACGAAAAATGATTATGAGGGTGGATAACGAGGAAGCAGTCTTTAATGTCTATAAATCAATCCAACTTCCCCGCCACTATGAGGAGCTTTCTATGATATCTGTTGTAGAGGTGGATGGGCAACTACTTGACACAAGTGTATATCTAGATGACTCTCTAGAAAAAGCACTCATGTTGTTCGATAGCTTGATGATTGATGATGGCGTTGAGGAGATAATGCATATCCTAGATGCATCTTGTGCTTACGTGCAGGGAACACACCTATTTGAGCCTCTTAACAGGCCGAGTGGGCCTTCTCCGAAGCCGTCAATTGAAGAAGCTCCAAAATTGGAGCTAAAACCTCTGCCCCCGCACCTTCAATATGCTTATTTGGGTAGTTCGGAAACTTTACCTGTTATTGTTTCTTCTGACTTGTCTAAATTGTAGGAAGAAAAGCTGTTGAGAGTGCTATGTGAGCACAAACGAGCAATTGGGTGGACAATGTCTGACATTAAAGGCATTAGTCCAGCTTTCTGCATGCATAAAATCCTCATGGAGAAAGGACACAAGCCAAGTGTAGAGCAACAACGCCGACTAAATCCAATCATGAAAGAGGTGGTAAGAAAAGAAGTGATTAAGTGGCTTGATGCAGGTATTGTATTTCCAATCTCGGATAGCAAATGGGTAAGCCTCATTCAATGTGTACCTATGAAAGGGGGGATGGCTGTGGTGGTTAATGAAAATAATGACTTAATTCCTATAAGAACTGTTACTGGGTGGAGAATTTGCATAAATTATATAAAACTGAACAATGCCTCCGGAAAGACCATTCCCCCCCCCTTTATTGACCAAATGCTTGTTAGATTAGCTGGCCAGGAATACTACTGTTTCCTGGATGGTTATTCGGGGTATAATCAGATTTCTATAGGTCCAGAGGACAAGGAGAAAACAACATTTGCATGTCCTTATGGCACGTATGCGTTCAAGAGAATGCCCTTCGGTCTCTATAATGCACCTGCTACTTTTCAAAGGTGTATGATGGCTATTTTTACTGACATGGACGAAATATTTGTAGAAGTATTCATGGATGATTTTTCTGTGTTTGGATGTTCTTTTGATACTTGCTTAACGAACCTTGATAAGGTGCTTTCTAGGTGTGAAGAGACAAACCTTGTACCAAACTGGGAAAAGTGCCATTTCATGGTACGTGAAGGTATAGTCCTGGGGCACAAGGTGTCCAAAAATGGGTTGCAGGTGGATAAAGCAAAGGTGGAAGCGATTGAAAAATTGCCCCCACCGACTTCAGTCAAAGGCATTCGCAGTTTCTTGGACCATGCAGGTTTTTATCGTTGTTCCATTAAAGATTTTTCGAAAGTTTCTTCTTCTTTGTGCAGGTTCCTAGAGAAAGATGTCCCTTTCAAGTTTGATGATGCCTGTCTGAAAGCATATGAGGAGATGAAGGGAAAGTTAGTGAATGCACCAATTATCGTTGCTCCGGATTGGGAGCAACCATTTGAGTTGATGTGCGATGCAAGTGACATAGCAATCAGAGCTGTTTTGGGGCAAAGGAGAAACAAAATCTTCCATTCCATTTACTATGCGAGCAAGACTCTGAATCCAGCCCAGATGAACTACACAGTTACTGAAAAAGAGTTGCTTGCAATGGTGTGGGCGTTTGACAAGTTTCGATCCTATCTAGTGGGGACAAAAGTCATCGTCTACATAGATCATTCAGCTATCAGGTACTTGTTTGAGAAGAAATACGCCAAGTCGAGGCTGATTCATTGGGTCCTCCTCCTACAAGAATTTGACTTAGAGATCCGAGATCGAAAAGGGACAGAAAATTTAGTGGCTGATCATTTGTCCCGACTCAAAAATCGGAGCCACGTCGCTGGGCGGGGGGTCAATCAAAGAAACATTTCCCGACGAGCAGTTATTAGCAGTCACCTCAGGTGAAGCCCCATGGTATGCTGATTATGTGAATTTTATTTCAAGTGGGGTGACACCACCAGAATTGACACCTGATACTAGAAGAAGATTCTTACATGATGTGAGGCTCTACGTATGGGATAAACCATTCTTATATAGCAGTGCGCAGATCAGTTGGTGCGGAGGTGTGTTCCTGAGGAAGAGATGAATGCAATACTACATGACTGCCATGCTTCACCATATGGAGGTCATCATGGTGGGGACAGAACTACCCAAAAAGTGCTACAATCGGGTTTCTACTGGCCAAAATTATTTAAGGTTGCACATGCCTTTGTTAAAAATTGTGACAGATGCCAAAGAACCGAAACTATCACGAAGAAGCATGAGATGCCTTTGCAAAATATTCTAACAGTTGAGATTTTTGATGTTTGGGGGATTGATTTCATGGGACCATTCTCATATTCTAATGGTCACAGGTACATCTTATTGGCGGTCGATTATGTGTCTAAGTGGGTAGAGGCCATTGCTCTTCCTACTAATGACGCAAAGGTTGTGGTAAGCTTTGTCAAGAAGCACATCTTCACACATTTTGGGACTCCAAGAGTGTTGATAAGTGACGGAGGTACTCACTTTTGTAAAAAATTGCTGAATAATGTTCTTGCAAAATATGGAGTTAAGCACAAGGTTTCCACTACATATCATCCCCAAACGAGTGGTCAAGTAGAAGTTTCAAACAGAGAGGTAAATCAAATTTTGGAGAAAACAGTGAGCAGGAATAGAAAAGACTGGGCCGCGAAATTGGATGACGCATTATGGGCATATCAAACTACATACAAGACCCCTATTGGTACTTCACCGTATAGGTTGGTTTATGGGAAGGCATTCCACTTGCCCATTGAGCTTGAACAAAAATCCTATTAAGCGATTAAAAAGCTAAATATGGAGATAGACTCAACTGGTGAGAAGATATTGCTGCAATTAAATGAGCTTGATGAGTTTCGAATGCACGCATATGAAAATGCCAAATTATATAAAGAAAAGACGACGAGGTGGCATGACAAGCACATCAAACATCGTGAGTTCAAACCAGGCCAGGAAGTTCTTTCATTCAATTCGAGGTTGAAGCTTTTCCCCCGAAATCTTAAGTCTTGTTGGGCAGGTCCTTTTGTTGTGGTAAGTGTAAGGCCTCGTGGAGCAGTGTAATTGCATGATAAGAGCTCAAATGGTACATTCTTAGTAAATGGCCAGAGAATAAAGCATTATTGGGGTGGTGACGTTGCACGTCATAAGACCTCGGTGGACTTGAGGATGTGTAAACGTGTGTTGAGTCATGCCGCGACGTTAAATCAGGCACTTGTTGGGAGGCAACCCAATTTTTTTTTGCCTTCGTAGTTAACTTCTTAATTTTTTTAAGTAGAGTAGATAGAATTTGCATTTTTCTTTGTAGGATTAGAATTTATAGATATAATGGTTTAGGACATGTAATTGAGCATTTAAAAAGGTTAGGGAGATTGGGATGTACTTAAAAAGAATTAAAAAAAAATTGGCGAAATAGCGCCCTGGGCAGCGGTAGGCGCTGCTGGGGGTGGCAGAAACAGAATAGAATTACCCCTAGCGCTAGGTACAGCACTGGGCAATGACTGGGGGGGGGGGGGTTTAATTTAATTTAATTTTTTTCTTTCTTTTTCGTTTTTCTTTTTTAATAATAATAACCAGTACCCATTTAACCCAACCCAATTACCCACCTACACTAACACTATAACCCATATCCTACCCAAATACCACCACCTACCCAAACTCTACTTCTCCAAAATACAAAGAAAGAAAATTCACACGCCATCCCCCCCCCCCTGCCGTATCTCCTCCCTTTCTCTAACAATTTCAATTTTTCTCTTGCTTTTGCATCTCAATTCTTCAGGTATGTTCTTCTTATTCTTATTCTGATTCTTCTTCTTCTTTTATATGTTTTAGTGTAGTTATCAAAGGTAAATCCCATCCCCCATGAGCCCTAACTCCCTATTTCTCCCTTTATGAAATTGTAAGAAAGTTATGGTGGTTGGCTTGGTATTTTTGAATTTTTGGTGTTTATTATGTGGTTGGAGTAGTAAACTAATAGTCCCTCTACTCCATTAAAAATTGGGATGGCCATTCTCTTTCACTATTTTTGAATTCTAGAACTCACACTTTATGCCCACAAGGTATTTGTAAAAATGTTTGAATGATGTTTGTGGGTACACCGGTGAAGTCTTGAGTAACCGGATGTCTTTATGATTGAATTTGGGATAAGTGTGGGGTGTGTAGGGATGTTTATACATGCTAAAGGTTTGAGCTTTAATGCAAAAATCATGTCTTTACACCATGTAACTTATGTATTGTATGTTGTTGACTTGTTGTAGAAATTACCTAATGTAGTGTATAAAATGGAGTCACACATGCCTATTGCTTCGATTAATGTGAATTCATGGAGCCATGATCAATTGATTATTTGAGTAGCTAGGGGAAGTATTGAGTACCCATAGCTTTAGGATGCAACACTAGTGCCTTTTCACATAAAAATCATGAAAAATAGTGTTAATTACACCTTTGGTTTTAAGTGTGGGGTCCTTGTAGAACTTGCACCACAACCTTAGGTACAATATTTGACAAGTCTCACGTTCTTGTGTTCACTGTGTTGCAGGACACAAAATGGCTCGTGATAGTGCGAACAAAGGCAAAGGCATTGGAAAATCCTTCTCTACCTCTCCGGCACCCAAGAAAAGAAAGCAAGGAGATGGTCCCTCTCGTCAAGCAAAAGGAAAGCAATTGGCCGAGAGCTCACAACCTGCACCTTTGAAACCCCGACCCCGGTTGGCTTTGGTAAATGATGCGGCGGTTGCATGGCACAGGGACTTTGTGCCAAAGGGTCGTTATATCTCCGTGGTAGGGATTAACACCAAGGACTTGGAGCAGAACTTTCCTGAGGTGATGAGCCAACTCCGTGCCAGGCACACGAAGAAGTTATTGACATGTCCCAGACCGGAAAATTTGAGTATGGTCCGGGAAATCTATACCAATTGGCACGTGGGGCATGATATTTCGCCTGTACGGGGTGTTGAGATTAAAATGCACAGGGCGGACATATGCAAATACTTGGGTGTTGAAGATGTTGACCCAAGGAGACTTCACAAATTTGTCAAGAGCCCCAAATACACCTTGATACGTCACACTTTATGTGGCGTTGATTCAAATGCCAAATGGACCAAAAAGCACGGCATTATTCATCTTCATATGGTCCGGTCCGATTTTAACAAGACTGCCAAGGTGTGGCAGAATTTTGTACAGACCCGCCTCATACCTGCCGAGCATATCAGTGAATGCACTCGTGCTCGAGGGTGTGTCATTTATTTTTTGATGACAGGATGACCCATAAATATGGGTGAGTTGATGTTGGGGGAGATGGCCCGTACGAGGTTCGGGCGACAGATCAAGCGATTTTTCTTTGGCAATCTGCTCACCAAGTATATGATGGATAATGGGGTGCCTAAGTACAAGGGGTATGATGAGGTGGTGAAGCCTCCACCTGGGCTAATGGACATTACTACACTACTTGAGACATCATCCAAGATAACACCAGTTGCACGCTACGAAAGGGACGAGAGCTTCAGCAGGTACATGTATAAAACTTTGAACTTTTTGATGTGCAAGGCGGGTGCTATGGATGTGGAGTGTATGGAACTACGCAGTGAGCTATCCAATTCTGCGAAAGAGATGTTGGGGATTGCACCTGGCAGCCCCATCCATTCTTCTGAGGACGTGAACACATTACGCGGCTCTGACACAGAGGATGAGGGTGGTGAGGAAGTTACCGGACCCCGAGCCGTGGTTCCTCTTGGTGCAGATGATGATGAGCCTACAACTGCTGCTTTGGCGACCTCCGATTGACAGGTAGCATTTCTTTTCACTCTACTTTATTTTTTTAATTTGTATATGCATCGGGGACTATGCATGCTTTAAGTGTGGGGTGGGAAGTATGCTACTCGTGATATTGTTGTATAATTTGTATACGTGGTTTTTAATTTTTTGTAGTGTTAAATAGTTTCGTTTAGTTAGTTAGTTTTTGTTTTTAAATTCTATTTTCAGTTTTTAGTTTTATTTAGTGTGAAAAAAAAATTGAAAAAGAGAAAAAAATATAGAAAAAGCTCGGACTTTTCCCGACGATGGATCTGTTGGACAATTTTCTTTAGGGATGAAGTCCGATTTAAAAATACAAAAAGATATTTTTTTATTATTTTGTAGGATAGTTAGGTAGTATCCCTCGATTTTTTTTTCGACACCGGTTCTTTTTCAAGGGTGCAGCTCGAACCGGGTATTCTAGTTAGTTTTCATTTTTATTTTTTAGGAGTAGGTTAAGGAAGAAAATTGAGATGCTCTAAGATACCTATTGACATGGTTGGTGTTGGCTAGTTAAGTTATGGCATACGCTTTGTCTTCCTGCATGTATGATTTGAATTGTAATGCCCAAGTAAATTAAGTAGCCTACTCTTTGACGCCTCGTTCTCAGTTGATTGACTTGTATGCTACCTAGTGCATTGTTGCTTAAATTTTTTAACTTTCTATGCTTGCTTGACTTGAGAGTCGCACAAAACCGTCTTGAGTGAGTCAAGTGCCATGTGTGTGTAAGGATTGTTGATATTCTGTGCTATCCTGTGTAGTCTAGAACTTGCCCTGTGTGTTAATCAACGCAAAATCATTAAGTTATGCTAGTCTAAGAGATGACATAGGCGTTTCTTTCTTGATCATAAAGGTGCTTGTCATTGACAAATAAAAATTTTCCGTCGCTAGCCCCTTTGAGCCTACAAACCTTTTCCTTGGCAACCACATTACAAGTCGTATTTCTAGTGTGTCCTTGATTCGAGATTGTTGAACCTTTACCTCCTAAGACAGTTAGTGACTAAATGAAGTAAGGTGAAAAATTGGGAATCGGCTTGTTTCAGTTCACTGCATCCAAACGTTTGTTGCCACTTGCCATAGTTATCCTACTGAGCGGAGTGTTTTAACAGAAGAGAGCGAGAACGAAACACGTAGCTGCCAAAAGTAACATAGAAATTGATTTTGCGGTAAAAATAAATGCTTGAAATGTTTAAGGAGAAAGGAGGGGAGTGGGTATTTGGAAGAACAGGAAACTATGAAAGAATAGAGTTGTGTAGTACTATGGCTCCCACAGCTTCCACATGTCCGTTAAAGATAACCTCAACCAACCATCAATAGTTTAGTTCTTGGACAATTTGGTGGATTGTGCAACACGTGTCCTTGAGCACATGCCTTAATTAAGGCAGTTAAATAGTACTCAAAGTCCAGGCAGACGTGTTGATGAAAAGGCTGCTCAAGCTGCTCAAAGTATCGCTTCTAATATAGGAGAAATATGGAGTGTGTATGTCACGATGCAATTCCACCTATAAGTTGTGATGGCGCTATGTGTGTTTAACGGGTGGGCCGGGCCTGGCCGGGTTGGGAAAAAATGTGACCTGTTGGTTTTCAATCCGGGCCGGTTATGACTTTTTCAATACCGGGCTTAACGCGTCCGGGTCCATCCAGGTAAAAAATGAACCGGAAGGGTTACGGGTCCAAGGGGCCAGGCCGGGCCGGGTTAGTGTTATTTTTTTTTTGTATTTTGTATAACTATCGTAATTTATATTAATATAAAGTAAAAATATAAAACAAAAAATAATCTTATAAATAGAGTGTTTGAATAAAAGGATGCAAAGGCTTTAAAATCTTTATATTTAAAATTTTGAATATTTCATTAAGAATTTAAGATAATAGAATACAATAAAGATGGAAAAAAAATTGCACTTATAATTTGCAAGTTCAAACTTGCAAATTAAAATTTACATTTAGTACTTCAAATTAAATTTCAAACTTGCACTTATCATTGCATCATAATACTTCAAATTAATCTAACAAACTAAAGAATTAAGCATAATACATCTAATAGTTTTAAAATAACACAAATTGTCTCAAATCAACTTAAAATTTTAAATACGAATTTCTGGAGAATGCTCAAGACAACTCTCCATATGCCTCCTTAAACAGCTTGTACCCTCCCACTTTCGACGAAGATTTAAGACTCGACCACAGTTTTGCACTTTATTTTGCGAACTTCTTCATTTTCTTCTACCGCCTCAAAGTATTCCCAAATATATGAGCGCACTCTAGAATCACGGGGCATGATTTAACTTGAATTGAGAATTTG
>ML338252.1:0-27400 GCA_005239505.1 Nicotiana paniculata
GGCAATAAGATGCAGCCAGGGAATGTAGTACCCTGTGTTAGAAATAAGATGAGGCTCATGGCTCGCTGAGATTCTACTAGAGAATGTTGTATCCTATGTACGCAGAAATTAAATGCAGCCAGGGGATGTAGTACCCTGTGTTAGCAATAAGATAATGCTTGCAGTATTCTGTTGTGCTACTAGGGAATGTCGTACCCTATGTAGGCAGAAAATAATGTGACCAGGGGATGTAGTAGCCTGTGTTGATAATAAGATGAGGCTCTTGGCTCTCTAAGATTCTACTAGGGAATGTTGTACCCTATGTAGGCAGAAAATAAATGCAACTAGGGGATGTAGGACCCTATGTTAGCAATAAGAAATGCAACCAGGGGATGTAGTACCCTGTGTTGGCAATAAGGTGAGGCTCATAGCTCACTGAAATTCTACTAGGGAATTTCGTACCCTATGTAGGAAAAAAGTAATGCGACCAGGGGATGTAGTATCCTGTGATTGGCGATGAAATGAGGCTCGTGGCTCTCTGAGATGCTACTAGGGAATGTCGTACCCTATGCAGGCAAAAAGTAATGCGACCAGGGGATGTGGTACCCTGTGTTGAAGATAGGGTATTGATTCCCTATAATGAACCTAAGAATACCATGATTACATGTATATTAGAAGAATACTAAGGATTTGAGAACTTCACTTGGTGGTGTTCGTCTTTTCACGAACTGTCTCCTAAAATTGTCGCGTTCCTGTTCTGAACAAAGAAAAATTTGTTAGTTTTAAAATGGTGGTCAGGTTGTGGCCTTGATTTCTTGGGCGACTTGACCTTGCTTCCATTACACTTGTTAGAAACACTGACTCCGTCGATGGTCGTACAAATTGCCGGGAGATTCTGTCATTACATTCTGGAGATCTTCTTTCTCAACATCAAAACCTGACTATTTTGCGCTTATCACCATTTGTGTTTATGGTGCAAACAACCTTGCTCCCAGAACAACTTTTAACTAAGTAACTTTTGTTGACCCTTGACACATTGTTCAGTTCTTCAAGCCTTTTGCTCGTCAGGAAAAATCAAAAATGGCTTTATGCCTTTGCCCATGCATGCTCATGCCCAGAAAGTTTTGCTTCATATAACAGGGAAAATGTAACCAATTTTGTGGCCTTTTCTTTGCTTTGCTTTGACAAAATTAGACTGAAGAGGACTAAAAAAGAATAGTACTACAAAAAACAAGAAAGTGAACTAATAGGTATTACAACTTAGTCAAGAAGTGTACCTTTCAAAGAATAAAAATAGAAAGGACTTATCTGGAGGAATATGATGACTTCAATGAACATGACATGCACTTTGGACTGGATGCCCAATCTGTCTGAACCGTCTAATTCTCAAAATCCATTGTAAACCTCAATTTGAAACTGAGTTCTTTGTCTTAACCATGCTTGTGCCAGGATATAAGAAGCTTTAAATCGATCAACGATGCCCTTTTTGGGTTTTCACCGATTGACCTCTCTCATTTGTCTTTCTCTTAATTCACCATTGCCTTATAGTGCCCGTGAGGATTTTCACCAATAAGACTCTCTCATTTTATTTTTCTATCTTTACAATGGCTGAGGCATCGCCCGTAGTATAGTGACTTAGCATCCTCGAAAGTTGATCAGAAGGTCTTAACAGGGAAAGGTAAAAAGAACTTATTCAACTGAACTACAACTTTTGGAACCATTTTGACAGAAACACCGTCGAAAAATAATATAAAATCATGCCCCAGTTTCTTTGAATACCGGAAAATGTGGATTTTTGTATTAGTGTGATCGAACCCCAGAGTGAGGCTGCCTATGTATCCTTTTGGAATTAGGTCGGACGTAGTTCAATTGACATGAACTTGTTTTGATGATTTTTTTGCTTTATTTTTCTTTTTCTTTTTCTTTTTTTTCTTCTTCTTTTTTTTTTTTTTGATTTTTTTTTTGATTTTTCTTTTAAAAGATTAAGTACATTGGTTCCAAATAAGGGGAAAACAAATAAATAATATAAACAAGGCTTCAAAGGGCTAACTAGGGTTGACCAGTGTTTGGGTAGCGAGAATGATAGCCTTTCGTCATCCCAACCTGAGAATGCTAAGTATAAAAATGCCCCACAGAGTCATGTCAGACATAGTATCTCTTGACTGCATCCGCGTTGATGGATATATCATCACCTTTCCTTTTATATCTTCCAAGTGTAGAGCTCCTTTGACAATACTTTCTCTTGACGAGGTAAGGACCTTGCCAATTCGGGGCGAACTTTCCTTTTATATCTTCCAAGTGTAGAGCTCCTTTGACAATACTTTCTTGACAAGGTAAGGATCTTGCCAATTCGGGGTAAACTTTCCTTTTGCTTCTTCCTGGTGCGGAAAGATACGTTTCAAAACAAGTTGCCCCACTTCAACCTTCTTGGGTCACACTTTCTTGTTGTTGCACATGCCATTCTTTGTTGGTAGAACTGCCGGTGGCAAACTACATCCAATCAATTTTCATCAATCATAGTCAATTGTTCCAAACAAGTTTTGACCCATTCTCCATCCTCGATCTCGACTTCAACAATGATTAAGAGAGAGGGAATCTCAATTTCTTGATTCATTATTTCGAGATTAGACAGCTTTTTAAGATCTAGGCATGAATTCCGCATGCATGTCATATTTTTTAACGCCAATATTAACGAAACTGAAAATGATAAGAAATTAACAAAAATTAAGCAAAGGAAAAGACAGAATTTTACTATGAAACTAGAACTTCAGTTCATTGAATTTGAAAGAATAGAAGGATTTACATCAAAGCAAGCAATTAAAATAAAATATCTGGATTATGACCCTTAAAATAATCCAAATTAAGAAAAAGCAACAAAACAGACTACCAAGACTCCTTCCTGATGGGAAGAGGAGTTGCTTCCCAGNTGTTTCAAAACAAGTTGCCCCACTTCAACCTTCTTGGGTCACACTTTCTTGTTGTTGCACATGCCATTCTTTGTTGGTAGAATTGCCGGTGGCAAACTACATCCAATCGATTTTCATCAATCATAGTCAATTGTTCCAAACAAGTTTTGACCCATTCTCCATCCTCGATCTCGGCTTCAACAATGATTAAGAGAGAGAGAATCTCAATTTCTTGATTCATTATTTCGAGATTAGACAGCTTTTTAAGATCTAGGCATGAGTTCCGCATGCATGGCATATTTTTTAACGCCAACATTAACGAAACTGAAAATGATAAGAAATTAACAAAAATTAAGCAAAGGAAAAGACAGAATTTACTATGAAACTAGAACTTCAGTTCATTGAATTTGAAAGAATAGAAGGATTAACATCAAAGCAAGCAATTAAAATAAAATATCTGGATTACGACCCTTAAAATAATCCAAATAAAGAAAAAGCAACAAAACAGACTACCAAGACTCCTTTTTGATGGGAAGAGGAGTTGCTTCCCAGTTGTTGAACGAGGTATTTGGACCAATGAGCTGAACACTTGCACAGCTGGGGCCCTCACCAACTTGAACCATATTGATCTCATAGAACATCTCCTTGAGAACCTGGCAAACTTCATCATTGTCATCCTGTATGGATCCTTCCTCTTTCTTTTTTCGATTTCCGAAATTTCCTGATCGCTTTGAATTGCTTGCGTGGTTGCCTTAAGGGCTGCCTGACTCACAATTTTGCCCAACTTCATGACATTCTCAACTATCTCATCAATCTCTCGCCTTAGTGGAAGGTTTACCAATAGCGGCCAACTTGTAATGGAGGTAATCAGGATCCTGAGCTTGGAGAAAATAGTCAATCATTTCTGCCTCTTTCATTGGTGGTTTGACCCTAACGGCCTGCTCTCTCCACTTGATTGCATATTCTCTAAAGCTTTCTGTTGATTTCTTCTTTATGTTGACAAGAGATGATCGGTCTGGAACTAAATCAATATAGTACTGAAACTGTACGACAAAATCTTGAGCCATGTCGTTCCAAACGTGCCAGCGAGAGATGTCTTGATCTATGAACCACTCGGAAGCAATTCCTATCAAACTTTCCCAAAAATAAGCCATGTGTAATTTTTCTTTGGCTCCTACTCCCCTTAATTAGTTACAATACCTCTTCAAATGGGCAACGGGATCACCATGCCCATCATACTTGTCAAACTTGGGGGTCTTGAAATCGGGTGGCAAATGGACATGGGGGAACATGAATAGATCGTTAAATGACACCCTCTTGTGGACTCCCAAACCCTGTATGTTTGTCATGGTTTGTTCCAAGCTCTTCATTTTTCTAATCATTTCCTCTTGTTCCATATTCTTGTCAGGATTTTCGATCTCAACTGGGAACATGTTCTGAGGAGTATGCTTGTATGAATCTGGAACCTTGAAAGTCAGTTCTGGAGAGTAGTGTTGGGCATCACGAGCATTCAGTTGCGGATCATTGTCGGACTTTTGAGCAAGAGCTGGTTGAGGAACGGTGAAAGTAAGGACAATGGGTACCCTAGGTGGGTCACTTCTGAGGGGTAAGATTGGAGGACGTGGAACGAAGGTACTGGGGATAGTGGGGAGGTTAATGCTCGGACTGAATCCAGGTTGGTACAATGGGTTATTTGTTATGGAGATGTGCACTTGATTTGCAACTGACACCTTATGAAGATTATCCAAAGGCCCTATAGGTAGTGGGGGCGGTGCATGTCCATTCGCCCAAGCTTGGTACATCTCTGCTAATTGTTGTTTCAACACTCTTACTTCTTCAACCAGCCCCGAACCTTGTTCGACCAATTGTCCATGGACATCATCATTATCTGACTCATTCTCACTGTTATTTTCTATGCTACTTTTTCCTTTTGATCTCATGTTGTAAGGGTGAGTCGCCAGTTTAAACCACAAACCAACCACCTTTGTTTAACTTTATCTTTTAAAAATTACAAACAACAAACGTGTTAGAGTTAGACATTTTGCAGATATTAATCACACATTGTATGTCATGCACCTAATGCCATTTTCATTTCTAAAATAATTTTGGAAGGCTTCATGCTTCATCCCGGCTTATTAGTTTATTTCATTTTGAATTTAATGCTCTTTATTTTTATGTTTTTTTCTTCATTTTTAATTATGGCTATGGTCGCATCCGTTGAGGATTGCCTACGTATCATGACGCCACACGAATCAGACCATTACGTATTTCAGGAAAATCAGGAATAAATTAAATAAATAATTTTTTTTTGATTTTATTTTCGAATGAAAGATTTCTAAAATGAAAGAAAATATTTTATGTTTTAATTTTTTTTATTTGGGATTTTCTAAAAAAGACTTTTAAAGAAGGAATTAGTTTTTTTTTCTTTTGGATTTTTGAAAATTGGAGGCCGGAACCGATGAGGTTTGCCTACGTATCTCACATCCGGTGAGAATCAGACCCGCGTAGTTCGGTTAAAATAAATAAAAAAATATTTTAAAAATTGTGATTTTACATACTAGAACCCTTCAAAATTTTATTTTAAAAAACGGGTATTTTCAAGAAAACTTGGAGGAAATTTTTTCTTTTTCTCTCCTCTGTTCAATTAATCTATCCTAAAGCCGGTCAACACTTGAATGAAGCCTACCAAATAATGTTACATATAGCACATAAATACGAACATGTTGGTCCGAAAAATTGGTACCTGTCCTAGACGGGCCCGGCCCCTGTTCCAAGTCCCGCTAAGTCCAATGCACATGATGTAGATAAAACGTAGCCTAGTAAGGAAATTCATTGCTCGTGGCTTGTTCTTCTAAGTTTTCAAATCCTAAAGGAGATGGTATCTGGACCTGGCTTACCCAGGTGGACAACCTGAGCCGAGGAGCGTCAAGCATCACCAGTAGTAGAACAACACTAGCTACCTAACGACTCTCCCGCCTAATCATGTGTGACTAAATCCTTCACCAGAAGCTGGTAGGCTAACTGGCTTTATCTCAAGACAGAAATTTTTGTGATGCTGGTAGGCAAACACAACATAACTACCTATAAGAAGACTCAGGGGGGTGCGAGAGAAGATACAATTTATATCACAGTTCAAACAAATATTAAAGTGGTAAATAAACGACAAATAGCACATTAGGCTTGCAAACACAATAATATTAAAAACATGATAAAATCCAAACAATAATCAATACACAAAGCTCAAATTCTTATTAATTGTCCCCAGCAGAGTCGCCAGAGCTGTCACACCTCTTTTTTCAACACACCCCTTTTACGAGGTTGAGTTAGAAGAGTTTTTCCAATTAAAGTGACGTTTTGAAAAGGGATTATTTATTATTTAGAGTCGCCACTTGGAATTGAGTTTTGGTGTTCCAAGTCACCTTTTATTTTGAATCCCTTATCAAAAAGAAGATTTGACTCTTAATTTATGGTCTACGAAAATAGAAGAGTGAGTAAGGAATTCTGTTGACCGAGGGGAAGGTGTAAGGCACCCCTCGAGTCCCGTGGTTCTAACACGGTCGCTTTTATTGATTAATGTCCTGCTTAAATCAATTCTGGGATATTCTTATATTTTATTGATTATGGTTTGCCTACTACCGCTTAATTAATTATTGTAATTTTCTTTATGTTTTCACCAAGATGCGGTACGCACACAAGGTACTTATTTGAAATTAAATGTTAAACCAAGGTACGGAACGTACACATGATTATAACATAATTATTTTTAAATTTAAAGGCATCGAGATACGAGAATGCGCACATGACCCTTTTATTACTTAAGCATATCAATCCAAGGTTCGGGTATGAACACATGGGCCAATATTTAAAGTCCATCTAAAGTTTTCTAGTATTTTAGAGTATTTCTTTTATTCGCCTCTTTCATATCCGTGATATTTATTTATAGTTTATATTATTATTAGGATTGTTTTTTCAAAGTTGTACGAATACAAACCTTGGTTTTAATTTTAGAACTTGTAATTTTGTCACATGAATGTATACACAATCACGATAACTCGATTAAGTAAGAGCATTCTAACATATATGAATTATTTACCTAGGTTTGAGATTATTGTAAAGCCTATGAATTATGGATATCAATTTGTGGAAGAGTGATATAACTTATTTGATAAGAAATTACTAAAACTGTATTTAAGGATTAGACCTAGAGATGTAAAATTGACAGATTATTGCCTTAAACTTACTATACTTTTTTTTTGTCTTAGTTAATAACCTTGTCCTTAAAGATTCTGTAAACTAACTACAAAATGATACAAATAGAACAACAAATTAGCTATATGAAGTTAGGAGCAAATGGACTTAAGAGAACAAAGAAAACATGTGATTAAGAAACAACTAACTAAATAAACTTAGCATTAATACAATAGAGAATTAAAGGAAATCATGTAAAGACTTTTTAAGCATGTACGTCATGGAAACAAAACTGCCGAAGAAAACTACTGAACAAAATCTATCTCCAAACTCATTTTTTCATTTTTTTTTTTGAATTTACCTAGACTCAAAATACTACAAGCTAACACAAAAATAAAAAATAAAACGTATGAGCTACAAATTAATCACAAATAGGCCTCCATATTATTAAACAACCTAAGTTAGAGAACTCAGCTACTATAGAACGACACTGCAATAGCTTCTGAACAAGGCAAATAAACATATTCAAAGACATCACTAAAAATGATTTAACATAAAGAAAAGAGAAGAATGAACGTTTAAAGTAAAACTCTCTTTTACATTACAAAGTCTCCATTATAACATGTCAAATAACCGCAAGCTAATAACGCAGTAAAAATACAAAAGCGAGAATATCGAATGAACTTGGCATCCTCGATCGGACCCGCCATACATCTACTTTAACTCAACTTCTCACTCTCCTTTTAATTTTTTTTTTTTGAAAACAAAAAAAAAAGGGGGCTGTTTTTGGACTGATTTTTGAGCTTTTCTTGCTAGTTTCTTGGTCAATAATGGTTGAAAATTCACGGGTATTTTAATGGAAGTTAGCGGTTGCTTTTTTTTTGTTCTTTGTATCTTCTCCCTTCTTCTTTTTGTTCAAGTGTGCTTTATTTATAGTATAATATATGTGTGGGTTAATGTTGAGAGGAGTGAGGGTATGGGGTTGAGAGAAGGAAATCATGGGTTTAGTTACGGAGAGTTGGGAACGTGAGAGATTGAGGGGATAAGGACTGAGTGGTGTGGGTAATTAGGATTGTTATAAGATTAGTTAGCTAATTAAAAAAAATCAAATTTTTCGATAAAGTTTGTTGTCATCCTAACGTTAGCTTCAAAAAATTTGTTTTGTTTTGTTTTTTTCGTTAGTTTGCTTATGTTAGTTTTTGTAGCTTTTTTTTTCTTTTCTTTTTACTAACCCCTTTTACTAAATAAAATTAAAATAAAACATACATAAATAAATACAATATATATTAACAAACTTACTCCTAGATTTAAAAAACACTAAATAAATAAGAGAACGCAATATTTACACTATAGTTTAAATTATACTATAAGAATGTTAGTATTTTTATATATATATAAAATTATACTATAAGAATGTTAGTATTTTTATAGTTTTCTTTTATTAAGATTAGACCTTAAAGAGATATTTATACTAAAATATTGGAAATTTGAGTGTGGTCAAAAATTAGTTGTTCACAAGTCTAAAATATGTGATTTTTCTCAAAAACTTTAACAACAAATAAGAAATTTCATTATCAGATGGCATGAGGAAAATGCTTCTCTATGCCTACATATCAAGTATGTATGTCTAATTCAACGTAGCACAATGATGAACTCATGTACGCACTCTCTTAGAGTACCCAGTATCATTGTCTCGCTTATCCACTTATCACGCTCAATATTCAAACACTCAATCATTCGGCATTGTACAAGGCAGATCCAGCCCAAATATAAATAAACATTGTTGCATAGTCACCCAGTACTCTATATGTCCAATCCATCCTCGGGAATATCCATCCCAAATATATATACATATTAACTGACATTCAGTCACTTAGTACTGTATAAGGCTAATCCAGCCCGGGGAAAGATCCATCCCCATATATAAATGATTCGGACAAGATCCATGTCCAGGGAAAATTCATCACTCAATATAAATGCTTCGGGCAAGATCCATGCCCATGGAAGATCCATCCCTCAATATAAATTCTTCGGGCAAGATCCATGTACAGGGAAGATCCATCCCTCAATATAAATTCTTCGGGCAAGATCCATGCACAGGGAAGATCCATCCCTCAATATGTATATCTATTGAAAGATCCATGCTTGGGGAAGATCCATCACACACACACACACACATATATATATATATATATATATATATATATATATATATATATATATATATATATATATATATATATATATATATATATATATATATATATTCGGAGGGGATCCTTCAGCCCAAGCAAGATCCAGACATAAATAAATAAAACTTGCTACGACGTGCAGCTCGATCCCATAATAATATCCTCACAATCACGCCCTCGGCCTCACTCAGTCATCAATCTCTCCAGTCTCTCGGGCTCACAATGTCATGAAACTAGTCCAAAATGATGATATTTTGTATCAATAAATGATAATGGAGACTAAGATATGATATGCAATGAAGGAATATGACTGCGTATTAAATTTCAATTTAAACAAATAATTCAACAACAATATGACTGTCACGACCCAATCCTCCATTCGTGAGATGTCGTGACAACACCTAGTCTCTACGACTAGGTAAGACTAACTTTTGCGGAAATAACCAAAACGGAAAGCAAAACCTTAACAACTAGCATCAACAGATATTTAAATAACTGATAGAAATGTCGTTTGGCATGTACAATAGCCAACTCACAAAATATACACAGGATTTTCCCAAGACCCGGAACACCATAAGTCACAAGCTTCTAAGATTTTTGTCTAACTATTTCTATACATCAATAACTAGAAGAATTAAAGGAAGAACAACATAAAAGGGATAGAAGGGGACTCCGAGGTTCGCGGATGCGGGCAGATGTACCTTGAAACCTCCAGAGCAGCAGCATCAAGTATGAAACTAATAGTGGGGCTGGTATGAGGTGCCTAGATCTCGCACGGAACATGTGCATAAGAGTAGCATGGATACACCACAACGGTACCTAGTAAGTGCCAAGCCTGACCTCCGGCGAGTAGTGACGAGGTCAGGTCAGGTCAGGGCCCTACTAGTATATATAAATTAAATAAGGCAGAATAAAAATATCACAATGTAATAAGAGACTGAAATTTAACAAAGAAGGAAATCATAGAAGAATAACAATACAGTACACAGGAGTAAAACAATAGGGGATCTCCCGAGATACCGTCTCGTAGTCCAAAAAGTAAATATGCAAGGAGATCTACTGAGGTACTGCCTCGTAGTCTCAAAGTAAATATGCAGGGAGATCTCCCGAGGTACCGCCTCGTAGTCTCAAAAGTAAATGTGCAGGGAAATCTCCCAGGATAACGTCCCGTAGTCCCAAAGTAAATATGCAGGGGGATCTCCCGAGATACCGTTCCATAGTCACAAAGTAAATATGCAGGTCAAATAATGGAATTAACAACTACAGAAAGAAATCCTACAGTTTAGACTAAGTACAAGTCAAGGAAAAAGCACAAAATCCACTAAGCATGCTGCACAGAGTTCAGATAAGCATTTAAGACACGTAGACATGCTACTCTAGGCTAAACAGGATAACTACACATGCTGGTATAACTCAACTAAGATGAAACAGGTTATTACTCAGTAAAAATCGGGTTTTACAAAAAATAGCCCGTGTATGCACTCGTCACCTCACGTACATGACGCTCACATATAACAACAGTACCAAATCCCAAGGGGAGTTCCCCTACACAAGGTTAGGCAAGCCACAACCTCGAACCAAGTTAAATCAATTTGGTAACAATGCCCACGATTATCTGACTCTGAATGGCCCAAATCTATCCAAAAGCAATTACATACCATAAATATAACTATAAGAAACTAATCTAATTAATGAAATCAAGGCTTAAGGTAGAAATTAGAAAATCGCCCCAAAAAGTCGACCCAGGCCCACGTCTCTGAATCGGGTAAAAGTCACAAAATATGAACACCCATTCACTCTTGAGTTTGCTCGTACCAAAATTACCCAAATCCGACTCAAAACTCAAAAAACTTAGTTGAAGAATTTCTCCCATTTATTCCCAAATTTCTCAACCAAAGTCCTTAATTAAATGATGAAATCAACTATAGAATGGTGGAATATAATCATAAATGGGTTAAGAATCGTTACCCAAGAGCTTCCTCTGAAAATCTCCCAAATTATCACCCAAATCCGAGTTCTCAAAGTCCCAAAATTGAAAATGGGATAAAATCGAACTTGGCCTTTTTCTCCCAGGGATTTCACTTCTGCGGGCTTCCAGTCTCACCTCTGATGCCGCACCTGTGTAAATTCCATCGCAAGTGCAGAAATGACTTAAGAGGCTGGGTTGCTTCTGTGGTAAAATGTCCGCACCTGCGAGTGTGCGCCTGCGGACTTATGTCCACTTCTGCGGTCTTTGCCGTTCCTGCGAGTCCTTAAGCGCATCTGCGGCCCCTGGAAACTCCACACAAATATCGCAAATGCGGCGTTTCCCTCGCACCTACGACCCCTGGAAACTCCTTCCAATTTCACTTTCGCGCTTGAACTCACGCACGTGCGATCCCATACCTGCGGTCACGAAAACACCAGAAGCCTGAAAGCTTAAGCAATGAATACAAGTCCAATTTCGATCCGTTAAGCATACGAAACTCACCCAAGGCCCCTGGGAACTCAACCAAACATACCAACAAGCCCTAAAACACCATATGAACATAGTAGATCCTTCAAATCACATCAAACAATGCTAAAAAAATGAACCACCCTCCAATTCAAACTTAATGAACTTTGAAACCTCAAAACTTCCACAATTGATGCCGAAACCGATCAAACCACGTCCGGTTGACCTCAAATTTTGCACACAAGTCATATTAGACATTGCGGACCTACTTTAACTTCTGGAATCAGAATCCGACCCCGATATCAAAAAGTCCACTTACAGTCAAAATCTCCAAAAATTTGACTTACGTCATTTCAAGCCTAAATCAGCTACAGACCTCAAATTCATAATCCGGACATGCTCCTAAGTCCAAAATCACCCAACGAAGTTAACAAAACTGACAAAACTCCATTACAAAGTCATCCTCACACAATTTTGACTACGGTCAAAATCCTAAGACTTAAGCTTCTGTTTAAGGGACTAAATGTCCCAAAACACCCCGAAACAAAAAACAAAACCTCCCAGCAAGTCACATAAGCAAAAAAAATATACGGGGGAAGCTGTAAATAGAGGATCAGGGATATTACTCTCAAAACGACTGTCCGGGTCATTACAATGACCTCTATGGGTCTCAATAATACTGGCATCTAGCCTCAGCATGATTTTTAACATGATTCTCAGCTCAATTTCTTTAACACATAAAAGTACATGGATAAATTTCAAGATTTATTTGACTATACAATTCCACGTAACCAATTACGTCACAATTTCTACAGTGCACGCCCACCTTCCCGTCACCTAGCATGTGCGTCACATCCAAACAAATCCTATAACACGTATTTTTGGGGTTTGGAAGAATAAATTTCATTGATGAAGTTTTAAGTTGGAAGAGTTGACCTAGTTTGACCTTTTGTAAATTTGAACCTGGAACGGAGTTTTAATGGTTTTGTAGGCCGGGATGGTGATCTTGGACTAGGGCATATGCCCGGTTTTTCATTTGGATGTTTCTAGAAGGTTTCGGCACAAGTTGGCAAAAATTGGAAATTTGAATGTTTGGAAAGTTCATAAGTTTGACCGGAAGTTGACTTTGAGGATATTGGATTTGGATTGTGGTTCCGAGAATTTGAATAGCTTCGTGATGTCATTTGGTACTTGTGTGCAAAATTTGGGTTCATTCCAGGATGATTTGATATGGTTCGACGCGAGCTTTGGAAATTTGGAAGTTCAAAGTTCATAGATTTTGATTTGAGGTGTGATTCGTTGTTTCGATGTTTTTATGTGTGTTTAAGGCCTCGAGTAGTTTCGTGTTATGTTATGTGACTTGTTGGCATGTTCAGACGGGGTCCCGAGGGGATCAGGCGAGTTTTAGAGCATTTTGGAAATTTTGGCCAAGGCTGGTGGTTGCTGGTGCGACCGCACCTGCGGCTGGTTTGCGCAGGTGAGATGGTCGCAGAAGTGACAAGGCAGTCTAGAAGTGAGGGGGTGCTGGCTGGGGAGGCATCACAGAAGCGGATCTTCAGGCACATAGCGTAATCACAGATGCAACCATGGTCATCGCAGAAGCGGGCTTTCTCGCTAATGCGAGCCGTCTCCCGCAAAAGCGAAGGTCGCAGATGTGACCTCTTGACCGCAGAAGCGGAATCTGCTGGGCAGAAGTAATAAAACTCGAGGGTTTTGGTTCTTTCTTCATATTTTGAGATGTGGAACTCGGATTGAAGCTATTTCCGAAGCAAATTTCATCAGAAGGATTGGTTTCTGAGCCATTCAGAGGTCGGAACACGCGTGATGGCATCTTTGGAGTATCGTTTGGCTTGCTCGACATTGGTATTGGCTCGTTCGAGGTAAGTAACTCTTATAAACTTAGTGCTGAGGGTATGAAACTCCGCAATAAGTGTTATGTGATTGGTATTGAGGTGACGTACATGATAGGTGACGGGCGTGTGGGCATGCACCATGTGAATTGGGACATTGTTGTTTCCATGGCACTGTATAGTGGCCCTAACTTGTTGATAATTGTTTTTTCACCATGCGATAGAGTAATTGAGTTGTCAATCATGCTAAATATCATGTTTAGACTTCATGGTGATGTTGTTAGGACCCATAGTGGTCGTTTCTTACTGTCATCTCACTGATTTCATTGATATTTCGTACTCAGTCATATTCATGCATTCATATCATATCTCAGTCTCAGTTGTTACTATTGATACATCATATCATTATTGTCGGGCTAGTTTCATGACTTTGTGAGCCTGTGAGCGAGACTGGAGAGAGTGATGATTGAGTGAGGCCGAGGGCCTGAAAGAGAGTGACATTATGGGCTGGGTTGGGCTGGGTTGCACACCGCGACATATTATATATTTACCTTATGGGTCGGGTTGCACGCCGCAACAATATATAGACATTACATTTTATTAGATCAGGCTACACGCCGCAGAAGTATTGGATCGGGCTGCACGCCTCAACAATATAGTGCTTGGGCTGAAGGAGCCCCTCCGGAGTCTGTACACCCCTAGTGAGTGCAGTCGACTGTATATATGTGGGCCTGAGGCCGTAGTTATGTATACGTATACTTGGGCCTGAGGCTGTAGCTTGTGCACATATATATTGGGCTCGAGGTCGTAGTTTATTCTGATAAGCAAGTTGTTCATCATTCAGAAGAGGGAGTATTCATATCCGTACTTCCTTTATTCAGTTCAGTTATCAATTATCATTTTAGTTATTAGTTATAAATTATCATTCCAGTTTTAGTTTCAACAGTTATCATTTCAGTTATCAATTATAAATTCTCAGTTATCAGCTCAATATTAGTTTCTGCATTTATAGTTCTTTCTTTCAGTTGCTTTACATACCAGTGCAATTCAAATGTACTGATGTCCCTTTTGCCCGGGGCCTGTATCTCAGCATGAACGTAATGATTTACATGTTGACGATTCAGAGCGCTAGGATTCTTGTACCAGCTATTTGGTGATCCTCAGTTTTTTCGGGGCATTATCATTACCTTACAGTCTTCAATATTTTCAGATAGTCAGTATTTTCAGTACTTCACTAGAGGCTTCATAGACTAGAATAACAAGTAGACAAAGTCATAGGCTTTTCATATTACTATGTTCGCTACGAATATGTTTCAGAATTGTATTAGTATTTCCGCACTTTGATTTATATCATCCAGACTTTCAGTATATCAGCATGTGTTAGTTTATCTTCTGCATTCAGTATGTTATGATATCTCATGTTGATTCAGCCAGCCAGTTGGTTCTCTCGGTCACATGTTGTCGCGCACTGGGTGCCGTGTTACGTTCAGGCCCATGTTCGAGGGTGACAAAGTTTGGTATTAGAGCAATAGGCTCAAAAGTCCTAGGGAGTCTATGAAGTTGTGTCTACTGGAGTTTCCTTTATATTTGTGTGCTGGTCACTCATATAAACGGTTAACTACCAAGACATTCATGATTGTCTCATTTCTTTTTCTACTCTAGATCGTTCCATGAATATTAGAGGAATAAGTAACCTTCTCTTTCTATTGAATTCCAGACATATCGAATGCCTAAGCAACGGGAAAAAAAACCTCAAGGTCCTAGAGAGGATAATTGCCCATTGGGGTATAATTATAGAGTACGAGTTGGTAAATATGAGACTTGAGAGGATGTTAAAAGTGGGATACAATGGATAGTAGTACATATTAGAGCATAACCTTATCAGAAAGTACAAAAGCAATTACCAGTTAGCAGTTTATCAGTTAGCAGGTTTATGGTTATTCAGTATGCCAGTATTCGATTACCAGATCTCCAATTTTCAGCGTATTCAAATACTGGTGACTTGTGAGTATACAGTGATGCCTATGGGTGCTAAAAGAAAATGTAAGTAACGAATATTATAGCAAAATCTTCGCATATTTTAGGTCTGGATTAAGACTCAAGACTCTCCGTATGGTGCAGGAAGTGATTTATCAGCGATGTATTTTTCGTATTACTCATGCATATGACTAAGAAGATATGATGTACAAAATGAGAATCAAGAGCAGTTGTAACGACCCGACATGTCATTCTGAGAATTATAGCGTTCCCCCCATTTATGCTTCTTTATGTATTGTCCAGCTATGTTGAGTTGTATCGAGTTGGTAGGCTTGGGTCCGGAGTAGTTTTGGAGTGAAATGAGACACTTGGTATCTTAGTTAGAAAAGTCAATCAGAAGTTGACTCATGAGTAATTGAATTCGGATTTGAATTTTTATGATTCGGTTAACTTCGTTGGGTGATTTTAGACTTAGCAGTGTGTACGAAATGTAATTTGGAGGTCCGTGGTAGAATTAGGCTTGAATTGGCGAAAGTAGGAAATTTGGGTATTCTTAGGTTTGAATCCGATGTTGAATTAGTGTTTTGGTGTTTCTTTGGGTGTTCCGGAGGTTCGACTAAGTCCAGGTAGTGATATATGACTTGTTTGAATTATTAGTTAAGGTCCCCAAGGGCTCTGGACTATTTCGAATGGTAAACAGAAAGTTTATAGTTTGGAAAATGCTGCTAGTGAACAGTCTTCTGGCGTGTCCGCACCTGCGGAGTTGGGAATGTAGGTGCAATGGGCGCAGATGCAGGGAGCAACCACATATGCGGCAGAGGACGCATGAGCGGAAGGTGTGACCGCATCTATGGAGCCGCATGTGTGAGGATGCAGTCGCAGATGCGAGACTCGAGGATTTAATTAAAAAACCGCACCTGCGATGGGATTTCCATAGGTGCGGTACTGCAGATGCGAAGAAGGATCCGTAGGTGCGGAAACCCGTGGGCAGAACCTATATAAAGCCCACTTCGCGAAATTTTACCCTTTTCCACCATTGTTGAACGGGTTTTTGAGCTAGGGCAGTGTTTTTTCAAGGGAGAATCACAAGTCGCTTGAGATGAATTACACGCATTTAGGATGATTTTTCCATTGATTAGGCATGAAATTAGTAGGAGTTTAGGGTGAAATTGAGGGAGTTAGGGTTTGAGTTTTGGAGAGTTTTAGGTGATGATTTGAAGGACCAAACGGAATCCGATTTTGACGAATTTTATATGGTTAGACTCGGGAGAGGACGAGGTTTATTATTCTGCCATTTTTTACTGGTTTCGAGACGTGGGCCCAGAGCCGGGTTTTGGCCGATTTCGGATTTTCGGCATATTTTGTAGTTTTTATTGTGGAATTCGATTCGTTAGCCTACGTTGATGGTATTAATTTGATTATGGTTAGATTCAGAGCTTTTGGAGACCGACTCCAGAGACGAGGGCATCTCGGAGTAGGATTTTACATTGATAAGGTAAGTAACGGTTTCAACTCTGGCTTTGAGGGTATAAAACAGGAGAAATTGATATCATGTGATTGTTTGGAGGTGATACCCACGCTAGGTGACGGGCGTGTGGGTGTATACCTCGAGGGATTGAGTCTTGTTCTATCCCACGAGGTTGTAAGGCCTAATAGCCATTATATGTGTTTATGCAGTTACTTGTTGTTGAACTTGTCTGCCTTCATGTTAGAGATCATGCTTAGGCTTTATTCATGCTCACATTATTTGTACTCAGTCATAGAAATTATTGTACATGTTTACCTCAGTCTCTATTATTTGCTAATATGTTGTGATACTTAATGTGGGATGTGTCCCCTTATTTGTTGATGATGGTGAGGCTAGTGACATACATGATTGATTGAGGCCGAGGGCCTGGTTGTGAGGATATTGATACCATAGCGCATAAGTTGTTTGCATAGCACGTGAGTTGACCGTGCGGATCCAGGTATTGATACCATAGCGCGTGAGTTGTCCGCGTAGTATGTGATTTGACCGTGCGTATCCAGGTATTGATATTATGGCACGTGAGTTATTCGTGCTTAGCGCTTGGGTTTGGGAGCCCCTATGGAGTCTGTACACACCCCCAGTGAGAGTAGAGTGCTGAGTGTTGAGTGTTGAGTGCGAGTGCTGAGTGATGGAGTGACATTGCTGTGAGGTTGCATTTACTTTTGTTGTTGCTGCATTTATCTGTTAAATTTCTTTGTGGCATTTACTGAGTTATGGAATTTACCTGTTTATTCATGTTTATTGTAAAGTGTGAAAATAAATAATTGGATTGTTTTTCTTAGCTCGTCACTACTACTCAGTTCCTTAGTTATTTCTGTTACTCATGAGTCGGTTGTACTTATACTACACCCTGCACTTTATGTGCAGATCCAGTGAGTTAGAGTGCTGCGATCGTTGAGTTCAGGCCGACTATTTGTGGAGATTGCAAGGTAGCTGGTAGTGTCCGCAGGACCTTGTTACTTTTTTTGTCATTTCTTCTGTTGAACAGTTAGACAGTTTATAAATCTTAGTTCATAGATTTAGACGCTCGTGACTTAGTGACACCCCGATATTTGGGGCACGTTTTCTGTAACGACCTAGTCGGTCGTTCTGTGAGATTGCCATGTTTCCCTTGTTTCTGCCTTGTCATGTATTTCTTAGCCTATTCATGATGTGTTGGGTCGGTTGGTTCGGGTCCGGGGAGGTCGTGGTAAGAAATGAGACACTTAGTCTCTTATGTTGGCCTTATTGTTGGGAAAGTCAGCCGGAAGTTGACTATTAGGTAAATGACCTCGAAATGTAGATTTTAGGAGTCAGATAGCTTCGTTAGGTGATTTGGGACTTCGGAGTGTGTTTGGAATGCGGTTTAGAGGTCCGGAGTTGAATTAGGCTTGAATTGGCGAAATTGAGTTGTTGGCAATTTTCGGTCGGCAGTGGAAATTAGCTATCGGGGTCGTAATGGAATTCCAAAAGTTGGAACAGGTTCTTAGCGTCATTTTGGATGTGTGTGCAAATTTTCAGGTCATTCGGATGAGTTTTGGGTAGTTTCGATATTGTTGGTGATTTTTGGAAGTTTGAAAATCCTTAGGCTTGAATCATGGGTTGATTTGATGTTTCAGTGTTATTTTGTGTGTTCAGAGGGTTCGACTAAGTCTGGGTGATCATTTATGACTTGTTGGTACTTTTGGTTGAGGTCACCGAGGGCCTCAGGATGAGTTCAGATGGCTATCGACATTATTTTTGGTAATGTGGAACTGCTGATGTAAAGCTTTCTGGTTTTCCGCACCTGCGTAAGGGGGAAGCCGCATGTGCGAGGTCTTTGGTGCGGTCTGGGATCCGCAGATGCAGAATTTGAGGGGCTAAGCTTTTTCCGCAGATGCGGAAGATTTGGTCGCGGGTGCGATACCGCAGGTGCGGGCTTATGGACCGCAGATGTGAGGTTGGATTTTTAAGTGGAATTCCGCAGAAGCGCACCTAGGATCGCATGTGCGGGTCCGCAGGTGCGATTAAAAGACCGCAGGTGCGGTTTCACTGGACAGAGAGTATAAATACCAACCTTCGTGAAATTTGGGTTATTTCATCAAAGTTTTCATGCGGATTTGATCTTGAGAGAGGATTTTGAAGGGGGAAATCAAAAGAACTTCGTGGAGGTAAGATTTTTGGACCTAAAACTCATTTCTATGGTATTATTTGACTGATTAGGGGTGAAATTTATGAAAAATTAGCGATTAAATTGGAGGTTTAGGGCTTGGGAATTGGAGACTTTAAATTGAGGAATTGAGGGGTCATTGTGGTTGGATTTTGATGTATTTTAGATGGGTAGACTCGTGGAAGGATAAGGATTTTAGTTTTGTGATTCTTATCGAAATTCGAGATGTGGGCTCGGGGGTCGTGTTTGGCCAATTTCGGAATTTGTGCTTAATTTTGATAATTTTTTAATGGGTTTCGTCTCCCTAGCATATATTGATAATATTAATCTATTTTTGGTTAGATTCGGAGCAATTGGGAGCCGATTCGAGAGGCAAGAGCATCGTGGATTAGTATTTGGGCCGGTTTGAGGTAAGTAATGACTGTAAATCTTGTCCTGAGGGTATGAAACCCCGGACTTCACCTTTTTATCACTGTTTGGAGTGGCGCACATACTAGATGACGAGTGTGTGGCGCGTATGGTTGGGGGATTGCGACTTGGTATGTCCCGTGGCAACTATTAAGTTGCGTGTTTGATTCTACTTCATATGATATTCATGTTTTAAGACTATTATTATATTTTGGGTTGAATGTCGTATTTGGGCCTCGTGCCAAATGTTGGACCCCTTGGGGGATTTTTACTACTATTTCCTCACTTTCTTGATTTGAAAGTTGCACTCAGCCATGATTTTACCTGATTAGCGTTTAATTGAGTTTCATTACTCCACTTTGATGCATATTAAAGATGTTCTGTGACGAGTTCCCTGTTTTTACTGATAGCCCGAGTGGCTTTTGAGAGGTTTTTGACTAAGTGAAGCCGTGGGCCTATGTTGTGAGTATATTATGAGATCGGGCTGCACGTCATAGCTTGTTGCACTGTTTATGATATGTGAGAGGTCGAGAGCCTGAGTGATTATGCCACGAGATGGCTTGATATTAGCGCTTGGGCTGTAGGAACCCTCCGGACTCTGTACACCCCCAGTGAGCGCAAGTACCTACTGAGTGCGAGTGTCGAGTGACGAGTGATCTAGGAGGCATGAGTTATGGTGAGGTAGCCCGAGGAGCTGATGCTGAGTGGTTGTGAGACATGCTAAGTGACTGATGCTGAGTGATGATACGCCCGAGGGCAATTTATGATACATGTTTCCATTTGAAAGACTATTATGAACTCTCTCGATTTCTTGAATTCCATGAAAATTGTTGAAAAGGCACATTTTTAAATGATATTTTACTGAAATTGACTTGTAAATGTTATAAGGCATCGTATTTGTGTGTTCTGAAAGAAAGAGTTCGTTTTTGTGTATTTATGACTGTTTTTACGTGTTTCGTTGCCCTAGACATTATTTACTTTCATTACTACTGAGTTGGTGTACTCTCATTACTCCATGCACCCCGTGTCCAGATTCAGGTGCTGGGACTGAGTGCTAGCTTCATCCGTTATCCCCTGGAGCCGGAGCTGGGATTTTGAGGTAGTTGTTTGGCGTCCGCAGCATGCCCTCTTTCCACTCTTATTTTGTGATCTGATATCATTTCCTAGAACTGATTGTAGTCAGGAAATAGTAGTACATTGTATTGATTCATAGATGCTTATGATGGTTGACTCCAGATTTTGGGGCGATGTTCTAAACTGTTTTAATCCACTTGATGCTTAAAAATTTTAAACTGGAAAGTTATATGATATATCGGACAACTTTGAATTAAACGGAAGATTTTATGTATTATCTCGCGGTAGCTTGGTTAGCCTAGTACCATGACAGGCGCCATCACGGCCATTGTAATATTGGGGTTGTGACATTTTTGTATTTTCTGTATTATATTTAGAGTTGATTTAGTTTATGAAAAATTTAAATGTAGGAAGTGTTTCTATTAATTTTGTATAATCGATTGAGTAATAATATTTTTGGAAATAGGCTTGCCTTGTAAACGATAGGCGCCATCACGACCATGGTTAGATTTTGGGTCGTGCAATAGTCGATATTGAATTTCAGGGAATGATTTTAATTTGTTCAGATTTATTCAAATAAGAACTAGCAAGTACCATGTTAGTAAGTTACTATAAGAAACAACTATTATTGTGAGATAAAAGATATGACAGTTCTCCCTTAGATTATGTGACTAAGTGTTTATCCCGGATGTTTATAGTCTGATGTGACTTTGAAGTGTATAGAAATTTTGGGGTTAGATATGTTAATTTCGTTTAAGACAGATGAATTTTGTAAGTGTGATCCATGCACATAGTTTAGAAGAAGAAAAAAGATAGTATGCGACCGTAGAATAGGGTCAGATGGTGAGGGAAGTTAGGAATAACCTTCTGTTTCACTTTAGTTATTCAAAGCAGAACTAGAAAACATGATTCTAGCAGGTGGTTAGTAAAATAATAGTAAGTAAGTTTTGAGTAGATACAGTGAGTTAGATATTTCAACCGAGCTAGTAGAGGTAAGATTTGAATTGCTTAGCTCGGTTAACATTAATAAGTGGGTAACAGTTTGAAATACTGAACGCGTGTTAGAATACACAGAGTTTAAGTTAAACTCGAAGTTTAGTGATAGTGGAAAAAAAGCAGTTAGGCGTAAGAGAGAAAACTACAGAAGAATAGCCTTTAAGAGTTATCGAAAAAGGGTTTCCGAAAGATTGACAGTGTGGGCAGAGTTAAATCATTAAGATTTTATATGATAGTTTTTTTGTAACAAAAGATAATTTATTAACGATTAGTTAGTCGGGTTACAAGAATTGGTCCTCCCATTGGGAGCAGGCATAGGCATACTAGTGCTAATACTATTACAGCCAAAAGAAGTCATAGTAGAGTTTCCAAGCATAGCCAAATTATTTAAAACAACAACATTAGAGGTATTAATACTAGTAGTAGTAATGCCTTCCTTGTCATCTTGACCTATATCCATTAGGTATTTTGGAACATCTTGATATATTTGATTATAGTAGACGTTGGGTTGCTTGACTCCATGTTGTGCTAGCTCATGTGCTACCTTGTTTCCTTCACGAAAGTTGTGCAGGATTGGTGGATTTACCAACTTCCTCAGGCAATACCTACAAGTATAGATGAGTGCATTATAGGGTGGGTAGTTAGAAGTTTCAAGTATTGTTCGTATGGAGGTTGAGTCTATTTCTATTTGGAGGTTGGTCAAATTATGCTCCTTTGCTAGCTTTAATCCATAGCATAATGCCTCGAGTTCCATGTAGAGTGGGGATGGGCCATGACTAGTTTTACTAAATCCCAGAATATTAGGCTTTATTTGGTTCATGGTGGAGGGTTCCCATTTAGTAATAATTGTGAGGGGTCTGTCTAGTTTGCTACAGGTGGTGTTACTACAATGAAGATATTCCAGGGCTCTCTAGATAACATTATTTCGATTTATAGGATGGCAAAGATTGTGGAAGGTTTTTCTATTCCTATTTAGCCATAAAGGCCAAATTGCGAAGGAGAAGAGACAGTCCCAAGGTAGGGAGTGACAATTAATTTGAGGGTTACTTTTGTAAAGACTTTCTAGCCAATAGGTGGAGTGAATGTCAAGTGATTGTGTTTTAATGCCTAGGTCTTGCCATAGATAGTTGGCCATTGGACAAAAGAGGAAGATATGTTGGGGTATTTCCTCAGTTGAGCTACAAATAGAGCAGTACAAAGGTGTATCGATGCCAATATGACATAGATAGCTTTTAGTAGGTAAGGGATCATGGTAGCATTGACATAAAAAATACTTAATCTTATTCCAAGTTCTTAGTTTCCAAAGCCATTTGAAATCTATACTTTTGGTTTTGAATAATATTTGAAGCTATAAGGGGGTAGACAGATTTGGTAGTGAAAACACCATCTATGGTAGGGGCCCAAATTGGTGTATCAATATTGTTATGGTCATTGGTTGTTTGCAAGGAGCGTATTTCATTTGAAATATGGGGTGGGAGTTCAAAAGAGAGTTTTGACAAGTCCCATGAGTTATTGCTAGTAATATTCCAAATTTTGAGGTTTAAATCATTAGGTGAGAGGGGGCCTTGGATCATGCTACGCAGACTTTTTGTGCAAGGCAACCAGTTTGCATGCCAGAAGTCAATATTTATACCATCCCCAATATTCCAAACAATAGCGTGTTCGCAAATTTTCCAACCCATGAGGATGTTATTCCATATGAAGGAATGAGAGTTTTTGGAGTATCGACTAGCGTATTTGGAGGTGAGAATTTTAGCCCAAATGACGGAGGGGTGGCTAAAGAATCGCCAAGTGAGGTCTGTAATGGCGGCATTTTTTTTTGTCAATGGCTTTTCTTATTCCTAAACCCTCAGCATGCTTTGGCATTGAGACAATGTCCCAATTTATGTAGTGTATTTTTTTGGAATTTTGGTTACTGCCCCACAAGAAATCTCGTTGAATTTTGTCAATTTATTTATGGGTTGTTTTAGGCGGCATAGTGTATTGCATTAAATGGTTAGGGAGGGCATTGAGAGTGGTTTGTTCTAGTGTTGCTCTTCCACAAGTGAGAGAAATTGTATTTTACAGCTGGGCAGTCTTTTATTAATATTGTCAAGGATGAATCTAAAGTCAATTGGTATAGGTTTGTTAGTCAGTATTGGGAAGCCAAGGTATTTCCCAAAGTTATCACTGACCTTGATGTTAAGGATGCTTGAAATGGAGTATTTTAGGTTAGTAGAGCAGTTCTTTGAGAATATTATTTTAGATTTTGTATGGTTTATTTTATGCCCTGATAGGGAGCTGAAGTATTCAAGGGATAACTTGATTGTGTTGGTAGATTTCTCATTGGTTGTTTCCATTAGGGTTAAGTCATGCGCAAAAAACAAGTGGGAAAAGGGGGGGGGGGGGTTATGTTGGACTTAATTTAATGAGGTCCCAAAGTGTTAAATCAACTTGGTGATTTATGAGGGTAGAGAGAAGTTCGATGCTAAGGATAAAGATGTATGGGGACATAGGATCACCTTGTATTATCCCCCTTGATGGGTTGAAGAACTCCATTTGGGAGCCATTAACTAGGACAGCAATACGGGAGGTACTAATGCAAACCATGATAAGATTAGTGATGCGGGGTGGAAAGTTGAAGTAATGTAGAGCTCTACGTATAAATGATCATTCTAATCGATCAAAGGCTTTTTCCAAATCAATTTTTAGGAGAAGTTTCCCCTTGGTGCCTTTTATTTTATTATAATGCTGAAAACTTTTCTGGATGATAATGGCATTATAAAACGCTTGTCGTCCTTTAAGGAAACTGGATTGAAAAGGGTCAATTAGGTTGTCTAGGAATGGTTTAATACGGTTGACAATAATTTTGGTTATAAATTTATAAATTGTATTGCAAAGTCCAATGGATCAGAAATTTTTAAGGTTATTTTCATTAGGAAATTTGAGAATTAGACAAAGGTAGGTTGTATTGAGTTGCTCCGGGATGGTGAGAGTTGCAAAGATAGAGTGGCATAATAAAAAATGGTGGTTTTAACAATGTGCCATTATTTCTGGTAGTAGAATGGGTGTAGACCGTCGGGTCCTAGGGATTTGAATGGTTTGAAGGAGAATATATCCCTAGTGATCTCTTAATTCGTAAAGGTTTGTCTAAGGCTACTAAATCTGCGCATGATATGGAAACTAGGGATGATTTCATGTCAGCTCAGTTAGTTAGGTCATGGCTTGTTTGATAAATGTTTTGAAAGTACGCAAGGGTATGGTCAAAGATTTTATCAGGGGCATTAATCCAGTTGTTATGCTCGTCTTTGAAAAAGGAGATATGATTTTTACGTCTCTGATTAAGGACACTTATATGGAAGAACATAGTGCTCGCATCTCCTGTTGATACCCAATTTTTCCCTATATTATTTTCAAAATGCAGATGTCTTTTCAAAACAATGCATGAGCATCAATTAATATTTTTCCTTAATTTCTGCATTTTTAAAGGATTTTAAATTAATTTATCCCAATGTTTTTATTATATAAATAATTACTAATTGCATCATTTCTTAATTTTATCATTTATATTAAGTTTTAATTATCTTATGCATAACCCTATTTACATCTGCAGGTTATAATTGCAATAATAGCCCATATGTGCATAATTAGTTTATTTTACAAGAAAATGACCTTTCATATTTTATAATATTAAGTAATTTTTTTAAATCATTTTTTATGCATAAATAGCATTTTTATCATTTATTATCTATTTTTATAAATTATTTTATCAAATTAATTGGGTATTTAACATATAGCCTCTTTAATTTCGGACATTAGCCCAAGTGCCACCGCTAGCCCAATTAAATCATAACCCTGACCCAATACCCATAACCCAATTTCCTATAACCTACCCCAACCCGGATGGAATCCTAACCGTTGATCTCAGAAGATCATAGGTCCAAGATCCATTTCCTTTTTTTAATTAATAAACCAACCCCCAAACCCTACTCATTTTCACAAAACAGCCGCCCCTAAATTCCTTCCTCCTCTCTTCTCTCTCAACCTCCCCCTAACCCTAACCCGCCGTCACTCGATCCCCCTTCAATTCATGGGTTTTCTCTTCGATCTTAGGCCCTATTCGGCCTCCTATCTCTACTGGGTGTTCGACTTCCATGTTCTTTGATGGAATCTCAAAGAGATTCGAACAGACCTGGTTCGAGTCCCTCAGTCTCTTGGTGAATCCGTCTGTATTCACCCATTGTTTGTGAGTATTATTATTTTTCGTGTTTTCATGGCTTCAAATCTCCGATCTAAAACTCGATTTTTTCTACCTCTGTTTATTTTTGTACAAACCTAACTATTTCTGGCCAAATAGGTTCAGATCTCTTTAGATTTGAAGTGTTTGGAGTTTGTTTATGGTTTTCCTTAAAGATTCTTTTGTTTTTTACCACTATTATCAACCGATTTCGTTTTTCCCTAAAAGCTAGGGTTTCATCTTTAAGTTTCTGCAAAAGTTCTAAAATATTTAAGCATTTAAGTACAGTCCTCTTACTTGTTCGACTGGTTTTCATATCTATGTGCTAATCCCTAGAGTTTCTAATTATTCCACTGTTTGTTCTGATATCTGCCCATTATTTTTGTACAAACCTAACTATTTCTACCTTATTTGTTTACTCTGCTGAATGCTATATAACCCTTTCACCATTCTAATTTTCAGAAGACACAGAAAACACCTACACACACACGCCTACGCTTACAAGCACACACTGATGTACACAAACTTTTACTTACACACTTACACTCACACAACTTAAGTTCTTTGATTTGCTGCACTGTCTAGCCGGCTGAAAGCCAAGGCTGGACTCTTGGATTCCAATTTTCTTCACCTTCCTGTTTTCTATCTCCTTAACTGTTCTATTTGCAACCATTTGGGCTGAACCTATTCACTTTTGAAAATCAAACTTTTTTTTCTAATACCATCCCCTACCCTTATATACTATTTTTAAACTTCTACTCTTCGTTATCTAGGGTCCTACCACCCCTAGCTTGAGCACTGCCTAGGGTCCATGAGACTCCTCCGAACTCTGACACACTAGGGCTGGTCTTCCAATCTTTTACAACTGTTTCTCTAAGAAAGGTTCTGGTGCGAGTATTGCTCGGGGTCCCTGAGGCCCTTGGGAACTTTGACACACTAGAAGACCATTTTATGTATTATGGATGGACTACCTATGGACATCAGACTTGCTTGCTTGAAGGCATGGCTTCCAGGTTGATATTGGGCCTGCTAAGGCTCCCTATGGTGTAATGAATAGCTTTATGTAATTCATTCATATTGGTCTGTAATAATCCTTGTAAAAACAGATATGGGGTTATTAGTAAAAGTTGGGGAGGGATTGTTATATATCTTTGTCAGGTTCGGGTAGAAATCATGCTTATAGGTTGTTGTGGTGATTCTTTATGTGCATACCATTAGAAATCATGCTCGTAGGATCTTGTCACACTGTTTGAAATCTGAAGTTTCATACTTTGCATCCTAGAAATCCTGTTTATAGGTTGTTTATCAATTCTGCATCAAGAACCCATGTTTTATGCGTATTTTCAAATCTCAATGTGCATTAGAAATCATGTATGTAGGATCTTCTTTGTGAATTATTGAACTTGTATGACATTTTGTTAACGTTTCTGCCCACGCAGAAAGCATGCCTATAGGAAATACATAGATCAGTTTCAGCACCTAGAAAGCATGTTTATAGGAAGTAATACTTGTAATTGGTTTCAG
>MDKI01109407.1:0-28287 GCA_005239505.1 Nicotiana paniculata
CATCCTACGTGCAATTTGTGCACATATGTATCTTGCTATAACTATAAGCATGATAATGTGATATCGGGAATTTTTCCCTCTATGGAGACACTGAAAAGGCTATTCCACGAAATTATATGAAGACATTATATATATACAAGAATGGTGATTTCAAGGTGCAACATATTCATTCAAGTGATAATATGGCTGATTTGTTCACCAAATCTCTACTGATGTCAAGCTTCAAGAAGCAAATACACAAGATTGGGATGCGAAGGCTCAAGGATGTGAATTGATGCTCTCATCAGGGGGAGTTAATGCGCGTTGCACTCTTTTTCCCTTACAAGGTTTTGTCCCACTGGGTTTTCCTTGCGAGGTTTTTAACGAGGCAACCAAAAGGCGCATTTCTAAACATGTGTACTCTTTTTCCTTTTCTAAATTTTTTTTCCCATTGGGTTTTATTTTAGTTAAGGTTTTAACGAGGCACATTATTTGTTGAATAGACATTCAAGGGGGAGTGTTATAAATAGAACTCTATTTAGAGTGAATGTCTATCTTTTAGAGAGTTCTACTTTGTGGCTAAGTCATTTTCCCCCTATAAATGGAGAGGTCTTACCCCATTGAAAATCATCCCAAAATTCAATAAGAATTTCCTCTCTCTCTTTCTCTACAATATTGTTCTTCTTCTTTTATTGTTCATAACAGTTTTATGATTAATTTCGTGGTAAAATCTCATTTTTATCAAACCCTAGGTTTTTCATCTAAACCCATGATATCTACCAATTTTCATGTTAAAATCTACCCATAATCTATATATTAAACTCACACTAAGTAGAGATTACTTACCTTACAAAGCTAGGTCAATATCCCCTCCTTAGAAGCTCTCAAATCGCCCAAGAGTGGAAGGAAATGAATGAAAATAGCTTAAGTCCCATAATAAGTGAACCTAACTGCCCCAGCGATTTTCGCACCTACGGTGCATAGGCCGGACCTGCGGATTTGCTTCTGCAGAATTGGCTGGGGCCGCATCTGCGGACGAGCTTACGCTTCTGCGGTCCCGTTTCTGCGGAGAAGGAACCGCATCTGTGAAAACTAGGTTGCCCACCTTCGGTCGCACCGGCGGGCTTGGCTCGCACCTGCGACCAAAGGCTCGTAGATGGGGGCACACCAGATCTGGTGCACCAGCAGCCTTGTTGAGATTTAGACTCAACTTGTGCATCGTCCGAATGGCACCCGGGGCTCCTGAGGCCCCGTCCAAACATACCAACAAGTTTGGAATCATAAAACAGACTCACTCGAACTCTCGGAATGCCCCAAACAACATTAAAACTAAGAACCGCACCCCAAAACCAACTGATTCAAACCTAAGAACTTCAAGTTCTTCAATTCACTTCCAATGCGCCAAAATGTACTTAGACTACTCGGATTGATACCAAATTTTGCGTGCAAGTCTTAAATTACTTTACGAAACTATTCTCGGTCTCGAAATTTTGTTTGACATCGATAACACCAAAGCACGTTCCAAACAAAATTTAAAGAACTCTTAAAGCCTTCAAGAACCAACTTTCGATATTAGGCGCCGAAACGCTCCCGGGTCATCCAAAACCCGATCCGAACATATGCCCAAGTCCGAAATAAACATTTGAAACTATTGGAACCATCAAATTCCAAGTCCAAAATCAATATACGAACATATTGGAACCGTCAAATCCCGATTCCGAGGTCGTTTACTCAAAATGATGACCGAAGTCAAACTTCGGCTTTTAAGCCAACCTTAAGGAACCAAGTGTTCCGATTTCAACCCGAATCCTTCCAAACCTCAAACTAACTATCCCCACAAGTTATAAACAGTAAAAGCATATACGGGAAGCCTTATTTAGGGGAACGGGGTTCTAAAAAGCAAAACGATCGGTCGGGTCGTTATATTTTCCACCTCTTAAGTAAACATTCGTCCTCGAACGAGTCTAGAATCATACCTGGAGTGATGAATAAGTGTGGATACCTGCTCTGCATGTGCTCCTCAGACTCCTAAGCTGCCTCCTCGACTGGTTGGCCTCTCCACTGGGCCTTCACTGCGGAAATCCTCTTGGACCTCAACTGGCGATCCTTCCTATCAACAATACAAACTGGCTCCTCCTCGTAACCCAAGCTCTCATCCAGCTGAATGGTGCTGAAGTCTAGCACATGTGACAGGTCGGCATGATACCTCCGGAGCATAGACACGTGAAATACCGGATGAACCCTTGATAAGTTGGGAGGTAAAGCAAGATCATAAGCAACCTCCCCAACTTGCCTCAACACCTCGAATAGGCCTATAAACCTGGGCTCAGCTTTCCCTTCTTCCCGAATCTCATAAGACCCTTCATCAGCGAGACCTTCAAGAGAACCTTCTCGCCTATCATAATGACACACCACGCGCCTTCTGATCCGCGTAACTCTTCTCTCTGGAATGTGCTGCGTGGAGCCACTCCTGAATTAACTTTACTTTTTCCAAGGCATCTCTCACCAAATCTGTACCATATAACCTAGCCTCGTCGGGTTCAAGCCACTCGATAGGAGAACGACATCGCCGACCATATAAAGCCTTAAATGGAGTCATCTTAATGCTGGATGGATAACTGTTATTGTAAGAAAACTCGGCCAAAGGCAAGAACTGATCCCGTTGTCCCCCAAACTCAATCACACATGCTCTGAGAATGTCCTCCAAGATCTGAATTGTTTGCTCCGACTGCCTATCGGTCTGGGTATGAAATGCAGTGCTTAGCTCTACACGGGTGCCCAACTCACTCTGCACGGCTCTCCAGAAATGCAAAGTGAACTGAGGGCCTCTATCTGATATGATGGAAACAGGCACACCGTGCAACCGGGCTATCTCCCGAATGTAAATCTGGGCTAACCTCTCTGAAGTATAAGTAGTGGCAACTAGGATGAAGTGTGCTGACTTGGTCAACCTGTCAATAATGACCCAAAATGCATCTAATTCCACAAGGTCCACGGAAACCCAACTAAGAAGTCCATAGTAATGTGTTCCCACCTCCACTCTGATATAGTTATCTGCTGGAGTAAACCACCTGGCCTCTAGTGCTCATACTTAACATGATGGCAATTTAGGCACCTAGCAACATACTCAACTATTTCCTTCTTCATCTGCCGCCACCAATAGTGCTTTCTCAGATCACGATACATCTTTTTAGCACATGGATGAATAGAATACTAAGAACTGTGTGCCTCCTCCAGAATTGTCTCCCTCAAGCCATCGACATTAGGAACACATATACGACCCTGGAGTCGCAAGACACCAAAATAGCCAATAGAAACCTCTTTGGCACCACCCTATAGTACCGTCTCTCTAAGAACTACCAAGTGCGGATCATCAAACTGTCGGGCCTTGATCTTCCCCAATAACGAAGGCTGAGCAACAACATATGCAAGAACTCGATTGGGTACTAAAATATCTAACTCCACAAGTCTGTTAGCCAAGGACTAAATGTCCAAATATAGTGGCCTCTCCTCAGCTGCAATGAATGCCAAAAAACCCATACACTCTGCCTTCCTGCTCAAGGCATCCCCAACTACGTTCTCCTTGCCCGGATGATAAAGAATACTGATGTCATAATCCTTCAGTAACTCAAGTCATCTGCGCTGCCTCAAACTGAGATCTCTTTGCTTGAACAAGTGCTACAAATTGGGTGATCAGTGTAGACCTCACAAGACACCCATATAAATAATGCCTCCAAATCATAAGAGCATGAACGATCACGGCCAACTCTAAATCGTGCACAGAATAATTCTTCTCATGGGGCTTCAGCTAACGTGAAGCATATGCAATAACTCACCCCTCTTGCATCAATACACAACCCAAGCCAGCGCATGAAGCGTTGCAATAAACTGTATACATCCCCGAACCGGAAGGCAACACTAGAACTGGTGTTGTGGTCAAAGATGTCTTAAGCTTCTGAAAGCTCGCCTCACAATCATCGGACCATCGGAACGGAGCACCCTTCTGGGTCAATCTAGTCAAAGGTGCTGCAATAGATGAAAATCCCTCCACAAATCGACGATAATAACCTGCTAACCCCAGGAAACTCCTGATCTCGGTCGTTGAAGTAGGACCAGGCCAACTCTGAATCGCCTCAATCTTCTTAGGATCTACCTTAATACCCTCTCCTGATACCACATACCCCAAGAATTCCATACAATCTAACTAAAACTCACACTTGGAAGACTTAGCATACAGCTTCTGTCCCCACAAGGTCTGGAGCACTACTCTCAAATATTGCTCGTGCTCCCTCAGGCTGTGTTAGTAAATCAAGATGTCATCAATGAAGACAATGACGAATGAATCAATATAAGGCCTGAACACCTTGTTCATCAAATCCATAAATGTCGTTGGAGCATTAGTCAAGCCGAAGGACATCACTAGAAACTCATAATGGCCATATCTGGTACGAAAAGCAGTCTTCAAAACATCTGAGTCCCAATATTCAACTAATGGTACCTCGATCTCAAGCCGATCTTAGAGAACACCCTAGCACCTTGCAACTGGTCAAACAAATCATCAATACGCTGCAACGGGTACTTGTTCTTGATGGTGACTTTATTCAACTAGCAGTAATCAATGCACATCACCTTGTCCCATCCTTCTTCTTCACAAATAATACTGGTGCACCCTAAGGCGATACACTCGGCCTGATGAACCCCTTTTCCAGCAACTCCTCAAGTTGTTCCTTCAACTCTTTCAATTCTTTCGGGGCCATACGGTATGATGGGATAGATATAGGTTGAGTGCCTAGAGCCAAGTCAATGCAGAAATCAATATCACAATCTGGCGGCATGCCTGGAAGGTCAAAAGGAAACACATCAGCGAACTCTCAAACTACTAGCGCTGAATCAATCGTCGGAGTCTCTGCGGTAGTATCTCAAATATAGGCTAGATAATCCAAGAAACCCTTCTCGACCATGAGTCGAGCCTTCATGAAAGATATAATCTGACTAGGTGTACTGACATATGAACCCTTCCACTCCAACCTCGGTAGCTCTTGCATAGCTAAGGTAATAGTCTTGGCATGGCAATCAAGGATGGCATGATATGGAGATAACCAGTCCATGCCTAGGATGACCTCAAAGTCAGTCATATCAAGTAACAGAAGGTCCACTCTAGTCTCGTAACCATAGAACGTGACCACACAGGACTGATAGATCCGATACACAACCACAGAATCGCCCACTATAGTGGACACATAAACAGAAGTACCCAAAGACTCACGTGGAATATCCAGGAAATGGGAAAACAGAGATGATACATATGAATAAGTAGACCCTGGATCAAATAATACCGAAGCGTCCCTAGCGCAGACAGAAATAATACCTGTGATCACGGCATCTGAGGCCACTACATCTGATCTGGCCCAAAAAGCATAACATCTGGCTGGAGCGCCACCTGTCTGGCCCCCGCCTACCTAACCTCTACCTCTAGAACGGTCCCTACCCACTTGCCCTCCGCCTCTAGGCAGCCGGACGACTGGGGTGACTGCTGGAGCTGATATCATGGGTTGCTGACCCTGCTGCACTGCCTTGCCCCAAAGCCTGGGGCAGTGCCTCTTCATGTGACTAGGATTTCCGCACTCATAGTAACCTCTCGGAGCGGTCGACTACTGCCTTGAAGTCTGACCCTGATGACCTGAATACCCACCAGAAGAAACTTGAATGGTTAGTGGGCAGTATGAACTCTCTGGCATGGCATTGAAATAGGGACTGGAAGATCCCTGATGACAGGAGTACCCACTAGAAGAACTCTGAATAGCCGGCAGCCGGTAAGAACCCTCTGGCAGAGCACTGAAATAGGGTCGCGCTGTAACACCTCGAGGGGGTGGTGGTGCTGAATGTGGGGGATTGCTGGGCTGACCCCTCCCAAAGTGACCTCTGCCCCCAGTTGGGCACCTCTGAACTCTCCAGAAAAACGGGACCTCTTGTCCCGCTACATCTTCTCCCTACCCCTTTGACGGTAACCCTCGATCCTGCGAGCAATATCCACCACTAGTTGATATGGAGTCCCCATATAAAACTCCCAATCCATGCTAGCATGAATGTTAGAGTGCAACCCCGCGACAAACCTTCGCACTCACTCCGTCTCAGTAGGAAGTATCATAAGTGCATGGCGAGACAGCTCAGAAAATTTTGCCTCATGCTCGGTCACTGACATCTGGCCCTATTCGAGCCGCTCAAACTGAAACCACAACTCTTCCCTCTAGGAAGGTGGAATATACCTGTCCAGGAATAGGCGCGTGAACTGGTCCCAAGTCATAGGAGGAGAATATGCAGGTCTACCAAGACGATAAGCCTTCTACCACCTACATGCGCTGCCCTCCAACTGAAAGGTAGTGAAATTCACTCTGTGATATTCCAATATGCTCATGTTGTGCAGTATGTCCATGTACCTATCAATAAAGTCTTGGGGATCCTCATGCCGTTCACCCCCAAATACCGGAGGGTGAAGCCTAGTCCACTTGCCCAAAAGCTTCTGCAGTTCGCCGGCCGAAGCTAGTCTAGGATCAGGCTGCTACTAGCTAGGATCCGGCCACGGGTAGTGTCCCCGGGTATGATATACTGCACTTGTGTGCCCAGGTGACTAAGCAGTAGGGGTATGTGCTCCCCCTCCTTCCTGAGATGTGGCTGGGTCCGCTGGAAATAAACCAGCCTGAGTCATAGTGTCCATGAACCCCATCATATGGCCCATGACCTCCTAGAAGCCCGGTATTGTCATGAAATCTACCCGGGGCTAGCTTTGCGGCAGGAACCTCGCCCTTCTCCTCAATAATGGGATCCTCCACTAGATCCACTGGCGGTGCTACTTGGGCAGCTCTACAACACCCTCATCCCCTACCTCGGGTCGGTGCCCTCCCTCGGCCTTTGCCACGGCCTCTAGCACCGGGGAGAGCAGCTCCTCCCGGGTCTGGAACGTCCGCCATATGCGTCCTCACCATCTGTGGGAGAGTAGAAGGAAGAAACTTAGTATACCATCAACTGCACGATAGGAGATGAATAAAGAGTAGTTTCCTAACATCCTATAACCTCTCGAAGATAAGTACGGACATCTCCGCACCGATCCACAAGGCTCTATTAGACTTGCTCGTAACTTGTGAGACCTACGTGAACCTAGTCCTCTGATACCATGTTGTCACGACCCATTTCCACATTAAGTGCAAATCGTAATCATGTAACAATCCCAAAATCATAAGTCTACTAGTGTGTATGCCAAGACCTGGTGTCACAAGTGTGTGGCAGTCTAGTAGAATATACAAAATAATACTCGTATACGGTCTAGTAAAGAAATAGATAGAAATGAACAAAAGGAAAGACTCTAGCTGCTGCAGAATGTCTCGGAAAGCAGCTCACTAGGAAGTCTCTGAACCCAAGTCAAGCGTGCGCACCGAACTGATAACCAGATGCACCTGCATTAGACCCTGCACATTCAAGTGCAGAAGTGTAGTGTGAGTACATAAACAACATGTACCCAATAAGTATCTAGTATAACCTCGAAGAAATAGTGACGAGGGGTCGACTTTGACACTTACTAAGGGCCAAAAACATGATAATAGGAAGTTCTAATTAAGCATCACATATATAATGATAAGAGAGCTCAACATGAAGTAAGTAAAACAATCATTTCACTCATATATTCCTTTCACCTTCCAAGTCCGTGAAACATTAATAAATATAAAAAGGGATTTCGGTGCCACTACGCACGAGTTATACCGAGGACGTACGGCCCGATCCAAATATACATAATAATATATTGTGCACTGCCGAGGGTCGAACGACCCGAACCATATAATATATATCCATAAATCCTACCGAGGCGAACATCCCACTCCCATAAAAGTAGTTGAAGGTTTACTCCACTCGGTGAATATATTTGCGAAGCAGTTGCACACAAGTATTCACAATTTATCATAATATTCCTCAATATCTTTCATAACAGGAAATTCAACCCGTAATTTTTAACATATCAAATTCTCATACTTCAGTTTAAGAAATCCAACAAGTAGAAAGTGTAATCAAGCAACGATACAAGGAAATCATCCTGTATGCTTAAATCTACCTGGACATAAGCATGAATAGTAGCTATGCACGGACTCTCGTCACGCCATGCGTGCGTAGCCCCCACAAACAGAACATATTATGATTTAAGTTCACCTAAGGGGTTAATTCCTTCTTACAAGGTTAGAAAATATACTTACCTTGTCTTAAAGCCTACTTCCCAATTAAAGAATGTGCTCAAGCCTCCAAATTCGGTGCCAAATGACGCGGAACTAGTCAAACATTATCTAAATCAATCTATATTTGCTCAAAAGTACATATCTCCACTATTCGAATGATTTCCCAACCCAAATTGCAAGATTCCTAAAATTCACCCTCGTCCAACTTGCTCGGATTCCGGAAAATATCAAAGAAATTTGTTACCCGCAACCCAAGGATCATAAATATATGATCTTTACTATGTTTCATGGTCAATTTCGTGGTAAAATCTCATTTTTATCAAACCTTAGGTTTTTCATCTAAACCCATGATTTCTACAAATTTTCATGTTAAAATCTACCCATAATCTATGTATTAAACTCACACTAAGTAGAGATTACTTACCTCACAAAGCTACGTCGAAATACCCTCCTTAGAATCTCTCAAATCGCCCAACAGTGGAAAAAAATTAAATGAAAATGGCTTAAGTCAGTAATAAATGAACCTCACTGCCCCAACAATTTTCGCACCTACGGTGCATAGGCCACACATGCAGATCCGCGTCTGCGGACCAGGTGTCTTCTTCTACGGAATTGGCTGGGCCGGCTGGGGACACATCTGCGGACGGGCTTCCGCTTCTGCGGTCCCACTTCTGCAGAGAAGGAACCGCATCTGTAGAAACTCGGCTTCCTTCCTTTTGCCGCACTTGCGGGGCTTGTCTCGCACCTGTGACCAAAGGCTCGCAGGTGCGGGCACACCAGATCTGGTGCACCAGCAGCCCTGTTGAGTTTTAGACTCAACTTGTGCATCGTCTGAATGGCACCCAGGGTCCTTGAGGCGCCGTCCAAACATATCAACAATTTTGGAATCATAAAAGGGACTCGCTCGAACTCTCGGAACCCCCAAAACAACATTAAAACTAAGAATCGTATCCCAAAACCAATTGAATTCAAACTTTAGAACTTCAGGTTATTCAATTCACTTCCAATGCGCCGAAACATACTTAGACTACTCAGATTGATACCAATTTTTGCGTGCAAGTCTTAAATGACATTATAGAACTATTCTCGGTCCCAGAATTTCGTTTGGACCTCGATAACACCAAAACACGTTCCAAACCTAATTTAAAGAACTCTTAAAGCCTTCAAGAACCAACTTTCGATATTAGGCACTGAAACTCTCCCGGGTCATCAAAAACCCGATCCTAACATATGCCCAAGTACAAAATCAACATACAAACCTATTGGAACCGTCAAATATCGATTCTGAGGTCGTTTACCCAAAATGTTGACCAAAGTCAAAATTGGCCTTTTAAGACAACCTTAAGGAACCAAGTGTTCCGATATCAACCCAAATGCTTCCAAACCCCAAACTAAACATACCCGCAAGTCATAAAACAGTAAAAGCATATACAGAAAGCATTATTTAGGGGAACGAGTTTCTAGAAAGAAAAATGACCGGTCGGGTCGTTACACTAAGGGTCGCACCCCGAATCAATTATGTACTTATTTTCTGTTAATTTATTCTTATACCTGCCCAAACAACTACCAACATTCCTAAACTCTAAAAATCTTGCAAAACAGTTGTCTAACTATTCTACAAAAGCAAGAAAACTGGTTAGAAGTAGTTCTTACTTGTCAGCTTGACTCCGTCACTTAGGCTCAATTTATCACGATGCTAGAGGATTGTTTGTCAAATCCTCCAACAACATATTGTTTTAACATGTACCCATTAACTTTAAAGCTTCCATTCCCTCCTCCATCCTGAATTTCAACGGCACCATGCGGTGAGGCATGTTTCACCACATACGGACCCATCCATCTTGATTTGAATTTTTCGGGGAATAATCTAAGTCTACTATTGTATAGTAATACTTCGCTCCTTCGTGAAATTTTGTTGGATTAATCAGAAAATCATTCCACCTCTTGGTCTTTTCTTTAAAGATACGCGTATTTTTATACACGTCCAGTCTAAACTCTTGTAATTCGTTTATCTATGCTAACTTGTGTTTGCCTGCAAGACTAAGATCGAGATTAAGAATCTTAGGAGCCTAGAAAGCTTTATGTTCTATTTCAACAGGTAGATGACACGATTTTCCATAGACTAATTTGAATGGTGAAGTTTCCATGGTTGTTTTGAATGGTATTTTATACGCTCATAGAGCTTCTTCCACTTTTACATACCAATCCTTACGAGAAGCGCTAACCGTCTTTTCAAGAATTTGTTTTATTTCACGGCTAGCCACTTCAACTTGCCCACTAGTTTGGTCATGGTATGGGGTTCTTGTTTTTTGTGTGACCCCATACTTGGAAAGGAGTGCATCAAATTATCTATTCAGAAAGTGTGACCCATTGTTACTGATAATCACTCGAGGTGTCCTAATCGTGCAAAGATGTCTTTTCGTAAGAACTCACACACCGCCCGAGCATCATTGGTCCTAGTAGGAATTTCTTCGACCCATTTAGATATGTAATCAACAGCTACTAGAATATACTCATGTGAAAAAGACAATGGAAACGGACCCATGAAGTCAATGCCCCAAACACCAAAAATTTCACATACCAGAATGGAGTTTAGTGGCATCTCACCCCTCTTGCTGATGTTACCTGTCCTTTGACTCTTGTCACATGCAGCTACATACGCTCGAGCATCTTTGTACAATGTAGGCCGATAGAAATCAACTTCCATGACCTTAGCTGCAGTGTGATTTCCACCGTAGTGTCCTTATGATTCTTCATCATGGAAATGAGAAAGAATGCTTGCCATTTCTCCTTCAAGTACACACCTTCAAATCACACCATCTGCACACAGTTTAAATAAGAGAGGATCAGTCCAAAAATAAATTGTTACCTCACCTTGAAGCTTCCTTCTTTGATCACGGGAGAGGTCACAAGTTAACCATCCGCTGGCTAAAAAATTAGATATATCAGCATACCAAGGTCGTCTTTTGAAGACTGCAACAATGGAGAAAATCTTCTCATCATGGAACTCTTCTCTCACGTCGACTGTTTCAACTGGAGGTTTCTTAAGTCGAGATAGATGATCGGCAACTTGATTTTCTGTGACATTCCTATCTTGATCTCCAAGTCGAACTCTTGGAGCAGCAACACCCACCGCATCAAACGCGGCTTGGACTCCTTCTTACTGAATATATATTTCAATGTTGAGTGATCCGTGTGAACGATCACTTTGCTCCCCACTAGGTATGACCTAAACTTGTCAAAAGCAAAGACCACAACAAAGAACTCTTTCTCAGTAGTGGCATAGTTGACTTGAGCTTCATTCAATATTCTGCTGGCATAATAAATAGGCCTAAACATTTTATCTTTTCTATGCGCCAGAACTGCCCCCACAGCTACATCACTGCATAACACATTATCTCGAATAGGTGGCTCCAATAAGGTGTCACCATAATAGGTGCATTTACCAACTTTTTATTTATCAATTCAAATGCTTTTAAGCATTCCACATTGAAAACAAACTTGGCATCCTTTGCTAGCAATGTATTTAATGGTTTGGTAATGCTGGAGAAGTTTTTGATGAACCTTCTATAGAATCCCGCATGTCCCAAAAAAATCCTTATCCCCTTCACAGAAATTGGTGGAGGGAGTCTAGAAATTACATCTACCTTGCTTTGTCCACTTCTATTCCATGTGCAGTTACTTTATGGCCCAAGACAATTCCTTCTTTTACCATAAAGTGACACTTTTCTCGGTTAAGAACCAAGTGCGTGGCTTCACAACGTTCAAGCACGAGCTATAAGTTCTTCAAGAAGTCTTCAAAGTCATCACCAAAGAGGGTGAAATCATCCATGACTACTTCTATCCACTTCTCATTTAAGTCAGATAATATAGACATCATGCACCTCTGAAAAGTGGTAGGTGCATTACACAACCCAAATGAAATTCTCCTGTAAGAAAAAATACCTAACAGACACGTGAATGTGGTCTTCTCAACATATTCTAGGGAAATGGGTATCTGATTGTAGCCTGAGTACCCATTCAAGAAGCAGTAGCAACCATGTCCAGCTACTTTGCATCATTAAAGCAGTAGCAACCGGTGACTGTTCTTGTGGGGATCAATTCATTAAATTCATTTCTCACCACTATCATGACGCCCTTCTTAGGTACAATGTGTATTGGACTAATCTACTGGCTATCAGAGATGGGGAAAATCACTCCCGCATCTAGCAATTTGATGATCTCTTTGTGCACTACCTCATCCAAATTTTTGTTCAGCTTGCGTTGGGGCTGCAAGACTGGTTTGCTATTTTCTTCCAATAGGATTTTGTGCATGCAAATTTCTGGACTAATTCCTTGAATATTAACTATACTCCAGCCAATGGCCTTCTTGTTCTTCTTCAGTAGTTCCATCAGCTTTCGCTCATGTTTACCTGTCAAATCAACAGAAATAATCATAGGAAAATTGTGAGTTTCAAGAAAAGCATATTTTAAGTGAGTGGGGAGGACTTTCAGTTCCAGATTAGGTCTAGTAGCCTCCTCTTTTAATTTCTCATCATCGACCGCTTGATTATCAGTTCCAAGTGCTTCACCCTCTTTCTTTATTGTAGGATCTTCATCCTCCAGTGTGCCAGACAGAGTAATACACCTCTCAAGATTATCCTCCACAAGCTTATCAAACTTGTAGCTTTTATCCAATTCTTCAATCACATCCGGCTTGAAAGATGAGTAGGAGGATGACTCATGGGGTATTTCATCATCCTCTTCATCTGGAACACCACTTTTTAGTTACCCACCCTGAGCATGAGTTGCCCTTCATAGATATCCTGGATAGCTCAGCCTGTACATAAGAATGGCCTCCCCAGAATTAGAGGCACTTCCTTGTTCACCTCCATATCCGCCACAATAAAGTCTACGGGGAAAACAAATGTGTCCACCTGCACTAGAAATATCTTCGATGATTCCCTCAGGCAAAATGGTGGTCTGGTCAGCCAGTTGTATAGATACTGGTATTGATTTTATCACTTCAAGCTCACCTTCTAGCTTTTTGAATACAGACAGAGGCATTAGATTAATGGACGCACCAGAATCGCAGAGGGCCTTATCAAATTTTCCACTCCCCAACGAGCATGGTATGGTAAAGCTTCCTAGGTCCCCACACTTTTGGAGAATTTTATTTTCTAGTATGGAACTGCAATGGGCATTCAAATTGACCATGATTGTCTCTTCCAGTTTTCTCTTACTAGATAAGATCTCCTTCAAGAACTTTGCATAAGCAGGCACATGAGTGAGTAACTTCGTGAAGGGAATATTGACATAGAGTTGCTTGAGCATTTCCAAGAATCACCCAAAACATTTGTCAAGTTTTTCCTGCTTCATTTTTTTGGGGCAATGGCAGAGTTGGCATATGTCTACTTTCTTCAATCTCCTTTCGTACCCCACTACTCTGGCCTTTCTTCTCTACACTTTCTTTTTCTACTAGTGTCTCCGCCTGCTTGCTCACCATCTTGGGTCTATCTTTCACCACTGGATCAGCCAATGTTTTGCCACTTCTCAAAGATACAGCTTTGATTGTTTCTATTTGGGTTCTTTTGAGTGTTAGAAGGAAAAGTCCCAGGAGTCCTCTCAGATAACATATTTGCAATTTGTCCCAATTTTCTTTCTAAATTCCAGATGGTTGTGCCTTGCTCTCGGATAGTTGTCCCCCGAGTCTCAAATTTTCATATGATTTATTGATGAATGCCTTCATGAGATCTTCCATACTAGACTGATTTAGTTGTTGTGGCCGGTAGTGCTACCTCTGTTGTATTTGGAAACCTGTTGGTCCTTGACCCTGAGGTCTGGGATTATTTTGCTGCCATGAATTCAGGCTTCCGCTAGGTGAACTCCACGAAAAAACCCAGGATGTCTTTGACCCATAGCATTATAGTTGTTCCCACCTTGGTAGTTGATCTCGCCCAAGTCACACCTTAAATTGGGGTTGTAAAGGGGTCGATTGCAATAATAATACCCAACTAGGAGTCGGGATCGAATCCACAAGGAGCGTAGATGAGATTAGTGGTATATATTTGGACTAAGCACGTGAATTGTCTAAGCTGCACTTCCACAAACTTTGTTTTGATTTTACTTCTAAAATTATATTAAGGATTGCAATTGTAAAATATGAAACTAGATAACAGTTTTTTTGTTGTTGTTTTCAAATATGTAGAAGGTCTAGGGATATGACTTCCACCTAGGTGTTTTCCTAACGGGTTGTGAGCTTTAGAGAGAGTTTCGTTGGTCGGGGTGTAGTATAGAAATCAACACACAGTTACCCACTCAACACCTCTTGGTAAGAGAGTGGTTTTGCCCAATTTGGATTTCTCAAGTCCAAATGGATATTGTACAAAACAGTTGATAAATTGCTCAAGTCGGGTTTTAATATCTCTAGGTTCAACCTTTTAATTGGGACTATCAATCTCTTGAATTCATCCCAAATTCTTGTTAACCAAGTTTTCCTAGACTAAGTCACTCTTTCTCAAGTAGAGACTAAGTCAAATAGGCTTGAACCAATGTTTGAAATCATTAATTCTACAATTACAGTAAGAACTAGGCTAAATAATACACACCAACCATAAACAAGCCCTAAATCAAACACCCATTAGGTTCCCACACTAGGGTTGGGTCACTAACCTAGCTAGAATATTTAGCTACTCATAGTGGGTAATGAAGATGATAAAACTCATATTTAAAGATAAATAGATGAAAATCCAATGTAAAATCAACAATATAAACTAAATTTGCCTAAAAGAGTAAACAAAAACGGCTACAGAACTTCTGGTATTCAGAACTTAACCTAATTTCGTCAAAAAATTCTATTTATACACAACAGAAATTTTCGGATAAAATTGCCCTTTCGGAGGTTCTGCGGCCGCAAAATTCTGTGTGTGGTCCGCAATTTGCTTCAGCTCTTGATAGGAGTTGGTTCTGCGGCCGCACAATTTTGCACTTCGTCCGGATCTCTTGAGTTCTGGGGACAGCACAATTCTGGGTGCGGCTGCACATTTGATTTCCCTGGTCACACAATTATAGTGTGGTGCACAATTCTTGATGGTCTTGAATTTCCAACTCTCTGAACCTTGACTTCTACGGCCGTACAATTATTGTGCGTTCCGCACTTTACACTGTAGCACAGTCAATTCTTCTTCATGTTCTGCAGCCGCAGATAGAATTTTGCGGTCTGCACTTGAGCCTTTTTGCTTGATTTTTTGTCCTTGTTCAAAAGCACGTCATCATAATGACTCATTTTCCAATACTCCTTCAAGTACGCATTTTTCATCAATTTTCGGGAATACCTTTAAACATTTTTAAACAAAATGAAAGTCAAAGGCGAAAATAAGTAGTCAAAATCCCCACTTATAAGGAGTTTCCTCTATTAAAGTTCCCCACTGCATTGACTTCCTTAGTTGATGCTTAACACTCGTGTGTAGGGTGTCCCAATCCACAAAAGTCACATGTTGTTTGCGGCTCACTTTGTACCTTTGATAATGTCATGTTTCTTATCTTCTTAGCCATGGTGTCTAGTTGGGCTTGCATAGATGTTTTAGAGTCCACCTGGTGAACCCCAACTGATTTTATTCTGTCATTACTCTCAGTCGGCCATTGGTTAGCATCCTCAAATAATTCATCAAGCATTAAGACAACCTCCTCTAGCGTTTTCTTCATTATTGGACCTCCACATACAGTATTTAGAGTTTGTCGCGAGGACGGTGTCAGTCCATCCCATAAATACTGGAGTTGCATCCAAAAATCAATTTAATTGTGCTGGCACTTCCTGACTATCTCCTTGAATCATTCCCAAGCTTCAAAAATTGTTTTTGTCTCCTTCTGGCATATATTATGAATTTCTCCTATGAACCTTCCTATTTTTGCAGCGGAAAAGTATATGTCAACAAACGTCTTAGTCATATCTTCCCATGTCCTTATAGAACCTGCAGGTAAGCTGCGAAGCCATTGCTTTGCGTCATCCTTCAGTGAAAAGGGAAATACCCTTAAGTAGACAGCAGCCTTTGATACTCCATTATATTGAAAGGTGTTCATGATATCATCGAAGTCCATCAAGTGAGTATTAGGACCTTCGTTCATCTTCCCTCTGAAAGTGCAATTATTTTGGATAGTTTGAAGTAAGCCTTGCTTCAATTCGAAGTTGTTTGCTGCTATAGGTGGAGGTCTAACACTTGATATTCCTTGATTATATACAGGCCTAGCATAGTCACCCAATGATCTTCCCGGTTGGGGTACTGCATTCTCGAAATGGTCTTTGACCAAAGGTCGGTTTAGATTGAATCTTTGACCCCTATTAAGTTCGACTGTTTTGTCAGCAATCCTCCATGTGGCTTCTTGTTGTGCTGCCTCCCTTGCAGATAAGTCTACTCCTTCTTTGTCTTCATTTGCTGTGGTACCTTGATTTGAAGTTTGTCCTAAAAAAAATTCTGTTAATTCTCTTTCATTTCTTAGATGTTGCAGGTGTTTTCCCAACTCTGGTTCGTATGGTACAAATCAAACTTTGTACCCTGCGCACAGGTGAGAAAAATGTGAATACACTAAATTAAAAATTGGTTCCTGAATTAGTACTAAAAATTATTTTTAACACTATCGATTGCCAATCCCCGGCAATGGCGCCAAAATTTGACGAGCGCAAAACACACACTTAAATTGTGCTCGCTAGTCAAAGATAGGATAGAATATCACAAAACCTAAGAGATTGTCATATAAGCCATATAAATAGACTTTATTTCATGCTAGACATATAAGATAGATAAAAGTGATTACACCCACCATTGACTTTATATTTTCAAGTATTTGAACTGCAAGTCCAAAGCTACATGTCTTTCATATGAAGTGAATTCTACTCGAATTGTTTCTCCAGACTTAAGATCCTCATATATATTAAACGTTATCATAAATGTAGTCGACGAACATTTTATATCAGTTCCAACTTTCTTATTTTTCCACAAAAACATAACATAGAGATATCTTCATTCATATTTTCAGGTACCTGAACCTCTTGATGACGTCCAAATCCACTACTAAATATTATATGGACACGGTCGCATGCAATATAAATTACCCAACTATTAGTCGGGGTCGAATCCCACAGAGAACAATATGTAGGCGATTAGGAATGTAAGAGAACTATCACTTATTATGCAATGCCAAACACTTAGAATTGGGTTGTGAAAATGTTTCTACATAAATACGAAAATGTAAACTAACCTAGAAATCAAATAAATGATCAAAGGCTACAAGTATGGATGCATCGGGAATTACACTCAAGTAACGATCCAATGTATTTCATGATTTTACAAATATGAGCGAGTTTATGTTAATTAGCCACGGATAATAATTCTTAATTAGCTTCTTCCAAAGTCTAACAAGACTTCCTAATTGAATTATCCCTAACACAAGTAAGAGATTAAACACACCAGGATATGGCTACAAGTAGTTCAATCATATTCCTAGGTAGAATATATAAAATGAGGGTTAAAGCCTCAAGTTCTTGTTAATTAATCTTTCTCAACCCCAAATTATCTTTTCCAAAATTAATTTGGAGCTAATGGGTGAGTCCTAGGGTTACCTAACCCCTTTGGAGACATTAAAGAACAAGAATAATTAAAGAAATAATAACTCACTTCAGAAATACATAAAAAGCACTCAATACATAAGCACAATAAAGTATTTAATCCACACTTTAAATATGAATACTTCCATAAACAAGATTCAAGTGTTGGAAATAAATACTACACACTTAGATATACTATACAAAGCAAGGAAATGAAGAAATGAGCATAAAGGAGTAAGAAATTCTCAACCAAAAGCTTCAAATCTTCAAGACCCAAGTGTGTGTGCAAGAACCCTAGCTTCCAAAACCTGTTCTTCTCTAGTGTGTCTACTGAAAAATAAGCCAAAGATCTGTCTAAGATGTAAAAGTTGTCAAAAATATTTTCTAGGTCGTGTATTTGTGGGTTTGGAATTGAGAAAATATGAAATGACATTACTACCCAGGTCTGATGCCCGTTGACCGCACCTGCGGAAGAATCCTCGCAGGTGCGGCTCCGCAGATGCGGACACCACGTCGCAGGTGCGCTCCAGAGTGGACTTCCTCTTCTCCGAAGATGCGGACCAAATCACCGAACCTGCGGTTCCACATATGTGGATACCATGTTGCTGATGCGGATACCATGTTGCCGATGCGGCCCCAGTGCATTTGAGCTCCACACGCAGATGCGGTCCTCCACTTCGAAGATGCGAGGTCACAAAAGCGACCAATATTCTGCATGTGTGGAATCACTGAAGGATATTTCCATTTTTCCACTCTTTTTTGCTCAATTCCACTTCAATTCAATTCAGACCACTTCATGGCATCATTTTCCTGAAAATCTAACAATACACACCTTAAACGACCTCATATCATTAAAAGACCCAAAATCTAAAGAAAAGAGACTAAAATAAGTGGTAAAATCACCACTCATCAACACCCCCAACTTAAAGCTTTTGCTTGTCCTCAAGCAAATCAAAACCAATAATTCAATGAGGTTCTACCATTTAAAGCAGAAGTCATATTGCTATCATTTACAAATCACATTCTCCGATTAAGCACTCTACTTATGGATTTGGTTGGTACTAATAATTAGGCTTAAGTATGTGCATCTTACCCAAATAACTCCCTCATTTAAAAACAACTTCAAGAAGTGCAAGGGAGTTTAAAATAATGAAGTGACAAGAATAAGCCTCAAGAAGTGACTCAAAAGCACTAGTCCACTACATATGCTCAAATTACTCATTTCCGGATATATCAATTTCACCAATCCATCCTAATTCATGTGTCCTCATAAGAAAGAAAGTCCCAAAATCACCATATTTACAATAACAACACAAGGGACAAATTCACAAAGACACTCACTCTCACAAAGAATTTCAAGTGTCACAACATAATCTTGCCCTTATTTTAATTCGCCGCCTATTCAAGAACATTCGGTTGGAGATACCATAAAGGATTTTTAAGCTTGTAATATAGTTTTAGGGAAGGGTCGGATAAGCATTTGGGATACAATTAACTACACCCTCCTTGAACACTACTCACATTTGTCTTTCTTTTTGCACTTTGTTTCTTTTCAAACCACATAGCCCTCATTGGCATCTAGTTACCAACACAGAACCACCTTGAATACCTCTATAATTTTTCTCAAGGCTCCATATTTATATATATATATATATATATATATATATATATATATATATATATATATATATATATATATATATTTTCTTTTGGAGCTTGAATAATTTTATATGAACACTTAGAGGTATATGTTTCTACACTCAATGTACAACCTTACCAATTTCCAACTTGACGCCAACACCCTCAACTTAGGCTTTTAGCCTCATTCTTAATATTCAAGGAGGGACGGGTTCAAAAGAGGGAATTATTTCACAAAAAGGGTAAAGGTTTGTAATGAGGTGGCCAAAGAAAAGGTTAAAGGCTCAAATAGGGTAAACTAGTGATAATATTTATCCAATGGTAAGCTTGAAAGGCTAAAGAGGTTTTTCAAATATCACAAAGAATTCCTAAAGTCATCTCTCCAACCAAACGTAATTAACATTAGCATTGAAAGACCAACCGGGCAAGTTCTAGATGATAGAAGTAAACACAAGAATTATCTATACAAACACTAACACACATGGCATAGGAATTAATCAAGACAGATCAATTTCACTTCTTAATAAGAGCATCTATAGCAATATCATGCGAACTAGTGGGCAAAGAGTCACTAAAAGAGCCATAAAAGTCACAAAAATTATTCCTCCCCATGCAACTTATTTTTTTCAATTTAAAACCAAAATTCAGAGGGGTATTCTTAATTCACATTTCACATACAAGAGACTAATTTTGTTAAACCAAATAATCCAAAATTCTCCACATAACAAAACAAGACTAATTCCTTTAATAAAGTCGTCACGACATCCATCATAGGAAAAAGTCACCCGGTTCAACACAAAAATATTCCTCGGGAAAGAACCGTAGCATAAAGAAAACCCAAGAAAATACTACTAAATACCTAAAAATAATATAAGCGAAGACTACTAAAGAAGATAAACTAAACATTCAAGAAATAACAATAAAAGAACAAAACTACTAAAGAAAATAATAAAACAAAATCAACTACTACTAAAGAAGCTAAAATAACATGAACTAAAAACTACTAAAGAAAATAAGTAAAGAAAGAGAAATAAAATAGAGTAACAATAATGACTAATCTGCAAATGTACACTTAATCACAATCACGCTCAGGGAGAGCACATGCTAATCAATAACAAAACAAGTCCGGCAAGGGCACACAATATCCATACCACCAAAGAAACCCGGCCAGAGCACATACATAGCATCATATTAAGAATAAAGTATACACCCTAAAGCCACCCCCAACTAAAAATATTTCAGTGTCCTCACAGCACAATATCAAAAAGCAAATAAAAGTAGTTTGAGGGTCTCCCTAAGGTCTGCATCAGACTAGCAGATTGTAGGAGAAAAAGGGCTAATCACTGTTTCTCTGAACTCTCGCCATCATCATCCTCATCATCAGCATCCGAAATAAAAGAGTACTGCTCACTATCCTCAGCATCAGCAACAGGTATCTTCCTGTTCGGCTGCCCCCATTTGAAGATGGATTTTATGCCTCTCCACATTTTGATCATAAACTTGCCCTTCTTCTTGTTTCTCGCTTTCTCCTTTTCAAAGTCTGACTGAAGATCCACATGTGCCTTGGACAAGTTGCAATAGGCGGCCTCGAGTTTGCCAACAGATGCTACTATCTTCTCCTGAGACTCTGCTTGCTTTTTCTGTGCATCTAAGTAGGTCTTTATGTCATCCTTAGTGAAGTACTCGGGCATATGCTGGGAGTGTGAAGGCCCACTAGGGATCTATGACACTAAGTCACGAATGGATGCAAGCTGGGAGTTTAGAATCCCAAATGGTCCCTCAGCCTGAGCAGTTTGTGAGGAGGACCCCTCACCTACACTAATCTCCAGTTTTCTCTTCTTGCTCTTTATCACACTGCCTTCTTCTGTCACTCTCAATGGATGAAATGGCTTGTCTGCCGATATCCAATGATCTCCATCCCATTCATCAACATGTGCAGCCCGGCACAACTCTATAATCAACGATGGAAACATCAATGACGTGCTACCTTGAAGCACATACTCCTTCAGCACCCTCAAGATATAGTAGCCGACATTCACCGGAATGCCATCAAGAAGGCATGCAATGATCAGGGCTCTAATGTATGATACATCTAAAACATTCCCACAGGGTGATACCCTGTTGCAGAGGATGTAGACACATATTTTAGCTTCGGCTGTGAAGTCGATCGACTTCAAACCCCTTCTTTTGTTGGCCCATTTTGCTCTCATGCTTGCAGGATAGAGTTTAGACACAAGTCATTCTGCGTTGTTGCAATTATCTTTGTCTAGCACTGGCTTGAGTGGATGGTTAGGAATCCCAAGTATGTCATTAATCTGCTCAGACCCAAACCTCATTGTTTTGCCTCTAATGGTGAGTTGTGGGTCGGCGAAGTTTGTACGCTTAAGGTTTGTATAAAACTCGTGAACCCACTCCTCATTGACCTTGCATGGAGTCGGAATGAAGCAAGACCATCCGGAGGATTGCAAGTGACCATAGAAATCTGGGAGCAGCTCGGCCAATTTATCCTCAGTGATCCCCTTCTCGAGTACTATTTTCCTTGTGATAAGATTGTCCTAATATCGGCCATGAAAATCAGCAGACATGAAGCGCGAGTTATCAAATTATTCCTCAGCTTCCTCTTAAATTTCATGACTGTGCGTGTCACGTCCCAAAGCGAGGGGGCAAGACCGGCACTCGGTGCCTCACCTATTCTTGCATACCAACTTGTGACTAAGGAACTCTAAACATATGATGTCATACTTTAGCATCCCAATGTGATTCACCTTTCATGGGTATCTTAATCTTGTTCAATTCATGAGATCCCTTTCTTTTCTTCGTCGGATCATTACTCAATTGAAGGCCCAAATGTCATCCTTCATTTATCATAATCATACCCTAATTTTACTACCAGAGTAGCATTCCATCTCCTCTAAATGCTACTAGTCTTAAACCCCTTTGAGTTTATTCAGGAAATACTGAGCCTTCAATAACTTAGAGAAACCATTAGCTTTTCTTGTTTTCATGGGCTTAATCCCAAGGACTTATCCATTCTCGTCACCTTCTCCCTCGCCTTTTATTATCCTTACTCCCGTCTTCCTAAAACCTTATCGCTCTACCATACGTTAGTTTGCGACCTATATGTACCTTTTTATACTATTCGTAACCTTCCTTCAACTTGCTTGCACCATAGATTTCCTTATATTATTCTGGAACATCAAGTGAGACATCACATCGTCTCTAACTCTTATTTACTCTCTTAACTAGATCTTTTGATATCTGGAAACCATAGGCTGGAAGATATTCTACTGACGATGACGCTATCATTCCTGGGTACTGAATACTCACGCTTCTAGAATTTTATCTGCAGTATGGACTATTCACCACCTTCAGCATTTGAGTATTTCATATGTGGTTCACCTTTACCTTACTTACCTTAAAATCTTGCATCGTATCTTCTATATCTTCCGTACATAGGTATAATTCACGCACATAACTTGAAGCTCTATTATAATACTTGCACCTCTGGTGCACACAAAAATTCGGTAGGAGCTTCATACTGAAATATTATGAGGTTGGTACTCTTCCAACTGGCTCTATCATAGAGCCATTATAGAATATGGCTACTATACTATCTCTGTTGTACCTATGATATTAAGAGTGATCCTGAAATATTCTCAATCACTATATCTATAATTTTCGGGGTTCAATAATCAAACTCCTGATTTACTTAGTTGATGTAACTCTTGAGTTTCCTCCTTCTTCTGATCAACCTTTATGTAGACTTAAGCTATCTCCCGATCTAGGGTTCATGGTATTAGTTATTACATTTAGCCTTCCATGAGCGCTACGGAATATCCATGATACAATCCTTTAACAATCCTTTGTCTATGACCTGGGCTTAATTCTTCCTTTTTAACTTATATCAGAACTGTCTACGGCTGTATGATTGTCAATATATATGATGCATGGGAACTCTTAAGTGTGTTCACATTGTAACCAACTCTGGATCAATGATCAAATAATTCCTTTCATTCTATCTCAACTTTCTTTAAACGTAATCTATTACTTTTCCTGGTCTTTTCTACCCCCTTGTTGCGTGAATACTTAGCTTATCTTAGTTCCCACGCATGCCAGTGTTTTTGTGCAACTCATAGGATCACGAATATTACTTTTAATTCTACTTCCCATTCTTTAGCCACGATAGGTTCCACTTTCCTTTGGAGTGCTTACAATGTTGTTGTGAGACTATTGTTACACGACTATTTCCTCTTTAGGTCGTTGTGCTTAGGTTGAAGCCTTCTTCCTTATTTCCTCAGCTAGTCTTTCGTTGTAGTACTAAGGGAGAACCCTTGACTCTTGTAAAGCTATGAGCTTATTACGGACCTTTTGATGTCCTTCCTTTCCTATAATTATCCATAGTTGCTTATCTCCATGCCCTTGTGCTTGTAGGGTTCTTGATATTTTGACTATCTCCCCAGTGGCACTCTCTTTTATTCTCGTAACCTTTATACGATACCTTTAACTACCCCAACTCCTATTTGAATATATCTCAAGTATTATAATGACGTCACTGCGAGGCTGAATTCTCCACGTTGGGGTTCACTATATTTACCTTCCATGATCTATTGATTTGTCTTTATCCTTTTGTCTAGCCATAATTGGGCTCTTCCTAAATCAACTACTAACTACTCGTCAGCCCATTCTCATATCAATATTCCAAGTAATCTTTCTTGGGTTATTCCTTTTGTCATAACTTACCTCTCGCATTGGCTCCTTATTTATCAAAAACATCCCGGGTTGGAAACCTTACTTCCTTTCCTTGATGTCGTGCTTGCATAATGTTCTGGAATCGTAGCATATCTTTAGGATTTGGATAAGTTCAATCTCATCCCTTTCTTATTTTTATCGCATTCTTCCTTTATTATTCCATATTCCCCCTGTTTAGGGAGTACTAAGACTTGAAGTTGTGACGACCTGCCTATAGATGTTTTTCCTCTTCATCTTTGGCGTCCTTTCACATCATCAATGACCCTTTCTCGCCTTGCGGTAATCCTTCTGTACCAAGGATAACACAATTCCTTACTTGCGAGGGTGACACTTATTATAACTGGCACATACAATCCCTTAAGCTTAAATTTGCTTACATTGCTTGCTTTGGGGAAGCGTCTTCCTAAATGACCATTCTCTGAGTTAATCATGAACCTTCTTCTATTGTTCATTCTATTATCGCCGGAACAAAATATGAAATTCTCATGATGTTGACCATTATCAAATCATTCAGTCTCTAATTCATGTTTAGTTTATCTTCTTCACTGGACCATAGTGATTTCTATTACTCTGGGATTTAACTCTCCCTTCGGGTAGTCGAGTTGGAGTCATGAACTTATCGTTCGAAATAAAGATATGACTTTATGGCCTATATTCTTTTGTTGTCTCAAGGCCTGTCACCTCTCGTCTTTTCCTTCACTTGACTATAGACTCTGTAATATTGTCATCTTTTTGGATCTACCATTGTCATCCATGTATCACATCTTACTTGTCACGACTCAAAATCCAACACAGGTCGTGATGGCGCCCAACCCCGGAATCGGGCAAGCCAACAGTTATTTACTAGTGAGATTTTCCTTATTTAACATACTAACCCCACATATTCCCAAAGTTTTAAGCTTAGATCATTTAAATAAAAACGAAAACATTAACCAACTTAAGTAAATACTGCCAAAATGATCATGATCCAATATATACAGTCCCAAAAAAAGAGTCTACTATGTGCGTGCCAGGAACTAGTGTCACAAGTCAACATGCGAACTAGTAGAATATACTTAAGATTATACAAATTGTATTGTTGTCTAAGAGAAATAGACAGAAATGAACAAAAGATAACTCCATAGCACTGCTGAGAATCGCCAAGGGAGGCAGCTCACCGTGGAGTCAGGTCCAGAATATACGTCAAGCTCCGGTCGGGTAACCAGAAGCACCAGCCTCAGAACCTGTACAATTAAGTACAGAAGTGCAGCATGAGTACATAAATATATATATGTACCCAGTGAGTATCCTACCTAACCTCGAAGAGGTAGTGACGAGAGGTCGACATGACACTCACTAAGGTCCAACAGTAATAATGCCAAACAGGATATAACGGAATGCAGCAGACATGTGAGACAGTAAACGATAGGTACTTATCAAATATAGAAATCCAAGAAACTACTGAAAATAAGCAACAATGTACACTTTCTTTTTTCCCCCAAGTATCGGTCAAGTGAACATCAATGGAAACAGTACCAAATAGCCAAGCGCACACAAGGGTAAGACAACCGGTCGGAGTCATAAGGAAATATCTAGACACTGAATAGACGTAAAGCTTCCCCTGCTCGCGAATCATACCTGCGACTCGAGTGCTGACATATTTATGTACAATTTCCATAAAGCTCCCCTCAATCGCGAATCATACCTGCGATTTGAGTGATGACACACTTATATACGATTACCATGAAGCTTCCCTTGACCGCGCATCATACCTGTGGTTCGACTGCTGACACACTTATATCGATTTATCATAAAGTTTCCCTCGATCGCGAATCATACCTGCGATTCGAGTGCTGACTCTCATACGCATATATATATACCGAAATATCAATAACTCAGTAGGGGATATGCCTGTAACAGGGATTAATCAACGGGGAGTTCAAGTGGTGCGTGTGAGCCCTAACACTACTCGACATAGCATGATAGTCGCCACGTACGGACTCTCGTCAGTACGCACGTAGCCCCCAAAACAATTACACACAGCATATGTAACACATATGGGGACAATTCCCTCTTACAAGGTTAGAAAGGAGACTCACCTCGTGTCGAATCTACCCCTTGGACCAAGGATGCGCTGAACTCCGAACTCTACACCCGAGGACTCGCAACTAGACAAATATGGTACAATGATATCAATGCATGCTCAAAGTAGGGTAATTATCCTATTTATTCAATAATTCAACATTATTTAAGAATTCCCAAAATCCAACCCCAGTCCTGCATGCTCGGATTCAAATAATGCTCGAAGGAAACACTCTCCCAAAGCCTAAGGATCATTAATATACGATTTTTACTTGATTTCATAGCAAATTCACGGGTAAATTCTCAAATTATCGAAAGCTCTAGGTTACTACCCAATTCTTTATTTTTCACTAAATTAGGTAGTTAATTAAGCTGGTAATCCATGCATGAAGCTAATATTAGAGTAGATTTTACTTACCTCCAATAACCAGGTCGTTTTCCCCTCAAAAATGGTGGAAATCGCCACAAGAAAGAAGAAGAAGATGATGATAAATAATGAATTGAACCCGTGTATAAAAACACACTGCCTAAACAGTGTTTTCGCACCTGCAGCTCGAGGACCGCACCTGCGGTCTCGCACCTGCGAGCAAAGGCTCGAACCTGCGGAAATGGACTGGAGAGCCTGGGCCCGCACCTGCAGCTCCGCTCCTACGGAACTTTGTCCGCACCTGCGAGAATTGGCCAGACCACTGGGGGTCGCACCTGCGAGGCTGGGACTGCAGGAGCGGCCCCGCACCTGTGACTGGTCAACCGCACCTGCGGTCACACCAGAACAAGTGCACCAGCAGCTATTTCAGCTGGTTTTTGGCCTCGTGCGGTGTCCGGGAGGCACCTGGTCGCACCCGAGCCCCCGTCCAAATATACCAACAAGTCCCAAATCCTGATACCGACTCGCTCGAGCCTTCGGAACACCCAAAACAACGCTAAAACTCAAAATCACACCTCAAAACCCCAAGAACAAAACTTAGGAACTTTAACTTTTCTAGACTTCGCTAACAACCCGCCGAACCGACCTATACTACTCGGAATGACACCAAATTTTGCAGGCAAGTCATAAATGACATAACGGAACTATTCCCTGCCTCGAAATTCCGTTCGGACCTCAATAACACAAAATCACATCCAAAACCACAATAGAAACTTAAGGAACTTCTTATTTCAATATTGGGCACCGAAACGCTCCCGGGTCATCAGAAACCCATTCCTAACATACGCCCGGGTCCAAAATCATAACACGAAGCAACCAGAACCGACGAAACTTGATTCTAAGGTCGTTTACCCAAAATATTGATCGAAGTCAAACTTGGCCTTAAAGGTCAACCTTAAGGAACCAATTGTTCCCGTGGCACTCTAAACACCTCCGAATTCCGGACCACTAGTCCACGCGAGTCATAAATCATAAAAAGTCGCGATGGGAAGTTTCATTTAGGGGAACGGGGTCCGATAACGTAAAATGACCGGTCGGGTCATTACATTCTCAACTTCTTAAACAAATGTTCGTCCTCGAATGGGTATAGAATCATACCTGACGTGCTGAATATATGTGGATATTTTCTCCGCATGTCCTCCTCGGACTCCCAGGTCGCCTCCTCAACTGGATGTCCCTTCCACTGGACCTTTACGGCAGAAACTCTCTTGGACCTCAATTGGCGGTCTTGTCTATCAATAACAGCAACTGGCTCTTCCTCGTAACCCAACCTCTCATCCAACTGAATAGTGCTAAAATCAACCACATGAGAGAAGTCGGCGTGGTACCTCCGGAACATGGATACATGAAAAACTGGATGAACTCCTGATAAACTGGGAGGCAAGGCCAGCTCATAAGCAACCTCCCCAACTCGCCTCAACACCTCGAAGGGACCTATAAACCTCGGGCTCAGCTTTCCCTTCTTCCCAAACTCATAATACCCTTCATAGGCGAGACTTTCAACATGACCCTTTCTCCCTCCATAAATGATACATCACGTGCCCTTTGATCCGCGTAACTTTTCTGTCTGCACTGTGCTGTACGGAGCCTCTCCTGAATCAACTTCACTTTCTCCAAGTCATCCCTCACCAGGT
>MDKI01074555.1:0-22174 GCA_005239505.1 Nicotiana paniculata
ATTAGAAGAAATCAAGTTTTATATATATATATATATATATATATATATATATATATATATATAAATAATTTCTTCTACTTAAAACATAGGAATAAAATATATTTATTTTTCTTTCGTAAGTTTTTAATTTTCTTAAATAAAACCTATTGAGAGTAAGATAAAATTTAAAATATTAAGGTTAGACCTAAAAAAAATATTTACACTAAAAATAATATAAAATTTGGGTGTGGTAAAAAATTAGTTGTTCACAGTCATGAGCAGGTATAGTAGAGTCTCGCGGATCGGTATGGAGACGTCTGTACTTATCTTCGAGAGGCTGCGGAACCCTTAGGAAAAACCTCAATCTTAAATTCTTGTCGTGCGAATTCATTGTATTCAGCCAAGAGCGTAACTCTTGAATTCCTTCCATGTATTCGAGCGCGCACGAGAGCGCCTGGTGTCAGATGTGCATCGACGGCTTGTGGCTTCCATGGATGAGATGTGACTTAGGCATATTGGTAATTGGCCAGTCTGGAGGACTTGAGGCCGGATTCATTCTGTGGATTGATTGCTGAGATTTTCATTGTGTGGGCACATGTAATTGGGGACTTGTATGTCCGCTTGTTTTCTTATTGATGAGAATTGGTGACTAGATGCCTATGTGGTGGGTGTGATTTGATGGTTAGATGTGTTCAGATTGTGAATTGTGTCGAAGGGATTGGCTGGAAATGTGGCAAGATTCATTGAGTGTTTGATTTCTGTCTCGATTTGGTATATGGCCTTGAGTTGTGAGTATGTTGGAAGACCTCTCACGTTGTGTAGTTGTGGAGTGAAGCAGATTTCTTTGTTGGGTTATGAGTTCCTGGTGATGTCTTTTGAGTTGATCGTTTGCCCTAGTAATGTTCATGTATTTGATTGACGGTGTATTCCAACCGTATTAGCACTCCTTGTTATTGCATTCATTGATGGCGTCCTGGAATATTCGCGTAGATTGGAGTAGCATACTTAGTATCTGAGGATGGCATTATAAGGATTCAGGGAGGAAAGGCTTTATGCCAATTCACCGAGTGTGAATTTTGGCTCGGTTCAGTAGCATTCTTGGGACATGTGGTGTCCAATGAGGGTATCCATGTGGTTAGACATGTGTGGGTAGAGCTTCCAGAAGCTCGAGATTTCTGTGGCCACCGCTCCAGTGTGAGTTCTGCCATAAGCTTCAGGTTTTTACCGCGTATTGTGGTTCCTCGAGGGTAGGCGTTGGTTGAGTTCAGATGCAGGAAGGTGTAATGATTGCGTGATAGTTCTGGTCTTCAAAAGTTTATGGAGATATAGCAATTGAGGCTAAGCGGGCAGGGGTATCTCCTGTGGGTTGTCCTAGGGTGTGTGGTCCCTATGTAGTTCTGTAATAAGTTCTCTTCTACCAGTAAAATGATATATGTTGTAATTGGAGTTTAGATCGCTTGTGGAAGTTGGCGTGACTATTGCAATGATGAATACGAGATTTGCAGATGACTTGAGTTGTTAGACGGATAGTGTTATTATGGGCATTGTGAATTATTATTTGTCTCGATCGTTGGCTTCGAGCCAAGTGGGGGATTCTGTTCGTGATAAGTTGATTACGCGACTATGTGTGGTATCGATTTCAGTTCGAGGTATACTGGTAGATCAGCTGTGACCTACAGGCGTGGGGTCTAGGAATGTCACGAGTAAGGGAAGTTTCTTCGATATAGGTTGTGATGTACTCTGTTGGGTAATTGGGTTCTATTGAATGATTTAGTGGAAATTGAAAAAGGTGTAGTGTGTGCTGTGTATGAATTTTCTTGTGGATTCAAGTGAGTGGATTACTTTCCTTGTATGTTAGTGTGCAAATGGGTCATGTCGATTCGGTCTAATTTGTCAGTGTGATTGAGATTTACATCAGAGGATGTTAAGACTTGTGGTACTTCTACATCATCATGGATTTTACATATCGGTACCAGGAAGGTGAATGTAATGGCTTTATATTCGCAGGAAGTCTCTTTAGGGTAAGTTTTTCTAATGTGGTGCGTTTGGGGATGATTGAGGGAGTATTCAGTTGCTTATGAGCCTTAGAAACGGGGCCGGAGAGACGGTAAACCTTAGATCGGCTAAGATCGAATTGAACTATCTTTGATTGAGCGAATCCTGCCCGTTTGAAAGGAGAAAAAAAAAAGAGGTAATATCGAGCCATTGAAGCAGCGCGTCGTGCTATAATCGGACACTTCCATCGTGCTATGAGCGGACAATTCCGAAGAAATGGTAAGGGCGAAGCGCTATGCCGGGGCGGGGGGACGGAAAAAGAAACGGCTCCGAAGAAAAAAATTGGGTTCCCAATGCTTCTCCACGCTCAACGAGATGCGGCAAGTCATGGTATCCGGGATCGGACATCGAAAGAGAAGGCGAGGTTTCAAAGTTATCTTATATATTCGATTAATCTTCCTCTTATAGTTCTATTGATCCAAGAACCCGATCCTATAGCGCGACTCGTCGGATTAACCACTTAGACGGAGAGTTCCGGTATGGTTTTGTGCTTGGGTCGTGTGTTGTGAGTCTGGGTTGCAAATTTGTGGTATTACGGCAGGAAGAAGTATCAATTTGAAGGTAAGTCTGAACTTGGGTAAATAGGGAAACTTGGTAGTAGGTCGGATCGGCATGGTAAGGGATACGATTAGTTCTTGGGTGTTCATGAGGTGACGAGTTTTTTGGTGTTTCTTAGCAATGCTCTTGGATTTTTGGTGGCCTGCGTAGTTTGATTGAGTTAGAATAATTCAATCGTGATGGTTTGCCATTGCGCAAATGGGATTTCGGATAGTTCCGGATGGGTTCTACCGCGGTTAAGGGTGCATATTTTCTTATGATGTGTAGTGAATTTGTTTCTAAGTGGGATCCAATGGAGGTTCTTGGCTAGTTGGGTACGTAGTTGCTTGTGGCTCAGAAAGGACCATGGAGTTCCCGTATTTTTCCTAGGTTGGCATGGCATGTGCGGTATGTTGGGTAGAGTTGAGGCTTGCATATATAAGGTCACGGTTCGGTTCTGCAAGGAAGGTCATAAATTCTTAGGCAGCATGGGCAGTTTCAGATGACTAGGTAGATGATATCACTAATTGGTGCGACTTGATGAGGGTATATATTTCAGAAAGAGCAATGTGTTTGAGTTAAGGGTACTTCATTGGCATCGCGGCGCCCTATTGTTGGATCAACTGTTGATATTCAAGGTTGCTTGGTGAACGGAAGAATTATAGGGGTATCCCTCGTGGAATGTTATTGATTCTGGGCAAGGTGTCTTGAAGTATTTCAAGTGGACCAGCGTTGGATGAGATCGCGTAGTGTAGCGGAGTTATGTAGGGGTATGACATTTGGTATTGGATACATGTGTTTTTTTTTTATTTCTACGGTGTGTGCCAGGCTGTTAGTATGATATGGTGATGGTAATTGTTAATGGCAGGATAGTCCTCTCGTGTGGATCTTTTATATAATTTGATTGCATTGGGAAGTTGCTGATAAGTGCACAAGTTGCACAGGTTTTGGCTTCGAATTGTATCGATGTGTCAAATGGTTAGTGTCATATTATCAGGGTAGTCGTGATAGATGAGAAGAGGTCATTGGACCTAGAGTGAACATTTTCAGAATTTTCTACAGCATAGCTGGAAGGATAATATTGGGAGTCGGCTTAGAAATCTGCTATAATTCCTGTTTGGAAAGAGGGAGTTTCATGTCTGACTGATCGGACGAATGGGTGTTAGTTCTACGTGCTTCTTTCATCATCGGCAGTATATGGAAGTGTTAGAGTGAGGCAATTCTTGACAAGAGGTTATGTACCAGTATTGGGTTGTTCTGAGCAGTATGGTGGTTAAGAGTTATTGCTATGAGAGTTTGAGTCACGCGGTGTATTATGTGATTTCATCTGGGGTACGTATATGGCTTGATTCAGCATGTTCAGACTTGTTCAATCTATAGTTATGGAAATTTCGATCTTGTATATTATTTCAGAAGTGGGAATTTGGTTCTAAGGTTTATGCGCCAGGATTTGGATTTCGAAGTTTCAACGGTATTGTGCTATTGGACCTATATGGGATAGGGTGACGTGGGATCACCCCCGGGTATGTGCATGGTAAGCTATGTAACAATTTTATGGTGTTGGGGAAAAACTCTTGGCACGTTCGAGGACGAACGTATGTTTAAGTGGGGGAGGATGTAACGACCCGGCCGGTCTTTTTGAGAGTTTAGCCCCGTTTCCGCCGTGCCTGCTTCATTTTATGTGGTTCAACTTCATTTATGTGTATTGGGTCGGTTGGTTCTGGTTCAGAGTGGTCATGGTGAGAATTGAGGCAATTAGTCTCTCAAGGCAGCCTAATAGTTGAGAAAGTCAATTGAGAGTTGACTTATTGGTGAACAACCTCGGAATGCGGATTTTATGGCTCGGATAGCTTCGTTAGGTGATTTGGGACTTATGAGTGTGTTCAGAATATTTTTGTGATGTCCATGTAGAATTAGGCTTTGAATTGGCGAAATTTAGTTTTTGGAGATTTCTGGTCGGCAGTGGGAAATAGGCTATCGGGGTCGGAATGGAATTCCAAAAGTTAGAACAAGTCTGTAATGTCATTTTGAGTATGTGTGCAAAATTTCAGGTCAATCGGAGGTGTGTTAGTATGTTTGGTTGGGGCCTCGAGGGGCTCGAGATTGATTTCGGATGGTTAGCGGGGTTTTGAACTTGGAAAATTTGCAGCAAAAGCTACTGGTGTAAGTTCTGGTGTTGGTCGCACCTGCGGTAGGGCAGCCGCAGGTGCGATGTCGCAGGTGTGATGGGCCATGCGCAAGTGAGAAAAAGGCTCGGCAGGGGAATTTTCGTAGGTGCGGGATTTGGTCCATTAAGTGGGATTCCGCAGGTGTGCACCTGGGGCCGCGGGTGCGGGTCCGCAGGTGCGACCAAGTGTCTGCAGGTGCGAAAATGCTGGCAGAAACAGTAAATAAGAGGCATCCGTGAAAATTCTCTCATTTTCACCATTTTTGCATGCGGGAGGAGTTCTTTGAATGCAATTTGAAGAAGGGAACTCGTGATTCTTCAGTAAAGGTAAGTTCTCTGGTTATAAACATTGTTTCTAGGCTATTTAGATTCGGATTTGGGCTTGTATTTGAAGGATTTAAGTAGGAAAAGGTTGGGAAGAAGGGGTGGAGAATTGGAAATTCTTTTGAGGTTTTGGGTAGGCAATTTTGATCCGATTGTGATGATTTTGGTATGAGTCGAATCGTAGGAGGACGAGGGTTCTAGTAATGTAAAAATTATCAAATTTCGAGACGTGGGCCCGGGGCTCGGGTTTGGCCGAATTTCGAGATTCTTGTGTAATTTAATAGTTTTCGATTGGGTTGTGTTCCTTGGTTATATGTTGATGATGTTAAACTGGTTTTGGCTAGATTCGGAGCAATCGGGAGCCAATTGAGGGGCAAGAGCGTTGTGGACTAGTGTTCGGTAGAGGTAAGTAATGGTTATAAATCTTGTCCTGAGGGAACCCCGGACCACATAATTCTCACTGATTTTAGAAGGGCGCACATGTCGGATGACGAGTATGTGGCACATACTGATTTTTGGATTGGACTAGGTCCTCTCCGCGGCAACTAATGAGTTGTATATTTTACTCAAAACCTTATGTTAAATTATGTTCTAAAGATTTGTGAAATATTTGGGCTGTAAGCCGTGTTTGGGGCCTCGTGCCGATCTGTTTAGACCCCTTGGGGGCTTTTCACTTTTGTTTTTCCTCACTATGTATTGATGATTTTACTCAGCTGCATTGTGCATACTGTTTTCGAAACTCAGCCTGATCTACACCACTTTGAGATTTAAAATGATGTTTTTGGTCGAGTACCCAGTTATATTGATTCGCCCTGTGAGGTCGAGGGCCTGATTGTGAGGTGTTGAGTGATGGGGAGGTGCTGAGTGATATTAGCGCTTGGGCTGAAGGAGCCCCTCCGGAGTATGTACACACCCCCAGTGAGCGCACAGAGTGCCGAGTGACGAGTGATTGGGAGGCATTAGTGACTGTGAGGTGTTGAGTGACAGTGAGGTGCTGAGGGACTGATTACGAGTGATGGTGAGGTATGCCCGAGGGGCTGATTATGAGTGACTGTGAGGCATGACCGAGGGATTGATTATGATACATGTTTTTCCCGAGGGGCTACTTATGATTTTACTATTTTCACTATGAGCTTATGAAATATGTTTTTCCCGAGGGGCCTCTATTTTATTCATTTTATCTTCATACTAAATGTTTCGGTTAGAAGTTGTTGAAAATATACATTCTTCAAAGGATTTTTTTTTCTGAAGTTGTTTTTAAGGCATGATGATTTCATATATCTTTGTTATACTGATGGAAAGAAAGGTTGTGCATCTTGTGATTTGATGACATTGATTTTACGTGTTTCTTGATGCTCAGACCTGATTTATTTTCATTACTACTGAGTTGGTATACTCACATTACTCCCTGCACCTTGTGTGCAGATTCAGGTGTTAGGGCAGGGTGAGCTGTCTATCTATTCTAGAGATTTTCGGAGGTGTGCGAGGTAGCTGCATGCGTCTGCAGTTTTGCTCCCTCTCCTGCTTACTATTATAGAATTTATTTTCGTTTGAGTTGTATATTTTATGTAGATGCTCATGACCAGTGACTTCGGGTTCTCGGGGGTTGTATATAATGTTCAGTACAGATTTAACTGTGTTATAAATGTTTAAAGGAAACCTTTATGGGTAATCGGTATAGTAAAGATGTAAATGGAAGCTTATTATGATTTGAGTTTGGGTTTTTGGCTGGCCTAGTTTCATGATAGGCGCAATCACGACTGGCCTGGATTTGGGGTCGTGACAATATACTATAACAAACCAATCAAGATATGAATAGAACACACTGTTCATTACATGCATGAATGTTGCTAGGGCATTTGTCCGCCTAAAAGACATTTCAAGGAGCTCATAGTGATATTGCGGGTCCTGAATGCCGTTTTCAGAATATTCGAGTTCCAAATCTTCAACTGGTGATACCCAGACCTCAATTTAATCTTAATGAACCCTCTAGCTCCCCGAAGCTGGTCAAATCATTCATCAATGCGCGGCAAAAGATACTTGTTCTTAATTGTAACTTTGTTCAATTGTCTATATTCAATGCACATCCACATAGTATCATCCTTCTTCTTTCCAAAAAAATTGATGCACCCCAAGGCGACACTCTAGTCCTAATGAACCCTTTATCAAGAAGCTCTTGAAGTCGCTCTTTCAATTCATTCAACTCCATTTTTGCCATAAAATACGGAGGAATAGAAATGGGTTGAGTGCCCGGCACCAGGTTAATACAAAAATCAAGGACCCTGTCTGGTGGCATGCCCGACAGGTCTGCAGGAAACACATCTGGAAAGTCTTGCACTACCTGAACATAATTAATGGTAGGAATATCAATACCAACCTCCCTCACAAAAGCCAAATATGACAAACGCATGTTCTCAACTATCCATTGGCCCTTCAAATATGAGATCAGCCTATTGGGAACATAGTCCAGAGAACCTCTCCACTCGATCCTATGTAACCTCGACATTGCCAACGTCACGATCTTAGCATGACAATCCAGAATAGCATGACATGGGGACAACCAATCCATGCCTAGAATCACGTCAAAATCAATCATACTAAGCAATAAGAGATAACGTCTAGTCTCCAATCATCCCGCAGTCACCACACACGACTGATATACACGGACCACAATAATAGAATCGTCCACCAGCATAGATACATGAACAGGCGAAACTAAGGACTCATGGGGCATATTCAAATGACAAGAAAAAAATACGAGCAACCTCTAGCTGCTTGAGCCCTATCTCGAGCTGGGTGAGTGAGTGTTGTAGTAACTGGTGAGGAAGTTATATCCCAAGACCTCTGATGTGGAGCCCTACTAAATAACCTAGGGAAATCTCTATTGAGATGGATCAAAACCCCGCTCTCGTAGAAACCCCTCTTGACGGGCTATTGACCCTAATAACCCGAGGAACTGCCAGTAAAAACCTAGGAAGATGATGCATGGTAAGAACTCTATGCTAGTAATGCACTGATAGATGACTGACCCGAATGAGCAGTGTAGGAACCATGGCCAATTGATACGCCACGATGAACCGGACGAGCCATATAAGTGGGCCTATAAGGATGACCCCTACTGTGGTGGGACTACCCTCCAGAAAAAACACCGCTGAAACCACTTGAACCACGAGTCCTCCTGGCCTACCTCTTTCTACATTCCTTACTATAGACCTGTTCTAGCCGCCTAGCAATATCAATCACCTCGTCGACCCAGCACCCAATGCAATCTCCTGAGTCAATGTTGATACCCAGTTTTTCCTTCATATTTTTAAAATGTATATATATACTTTCAAAATAGCATATTTGCATCATCATTTAGTTTATAAACCTCTACAAGCATTTTCCATAATTTTTCATGATTTTTAGAAGCTCTAAATTTATTAATTTATGCATTTTATTATATAAATATTCAATAATTATCCTTCAAATTATTTTTATGATGATTTAATCGTCTAAATTTATTATTTACACCAACATGTACGTTTTATAATATTTTACTTCATTTTTCTATAATTGCATTTTTATTTTTAGGCTAATTGTACATTTTTGCAATAATAGCCTATATTCATGTACCATTACATTACTTGTGCCAAAATGACTTTTATATTTTTATGATGTTAAGTTATTATTTCTAATCATTTCAATACACAAATAATATTTTTTTTGTTATTTATTAATTACTTTGTTTTAAGTTATTTTTGACAAATACTGGATATTTAAAAACTAACCCCAATTTCGGACCAATTTTGCCAAAACCCTCAAAATCCTAGCCCAAACACCCCAGCCCAAACCAAAATAACCCAAACCTCTAAACCCGGTCAGTGACCCATCTCCATGACCCGCCCGTTCCAACTTTTAATCTTGGTCGTTGATCTCTCAAGATCAACGGCCCTTATTCATCCCTCCCTTTTAATTATGCCATCACCCCCAAACCCTAACCATTCCCCTCTAATATGTCTCCCTCACACACTCTCAACACACACACCCCCTCCTTCTTCTTCAACTAAACCCTAACCGCCCCACACCCCTAAAACCTTTTCCTAATCCCACCAAATATGGGATTCGGCTACCATTTCTTGCCATATCTGACCTCCTTTTGGTACTGGTTATTCTCTTATGGTATTACTTAGGTGCTTGCCTAAACATGGCAAGCAGATCTCTTCCGAAATTGAACCAAAATAGTTCAAATACCTGATTTTGAGTATTATTCTGCCTATATGCGTCCTATGCTATTGTATGAGTCTAATTTCTGTTTATATTCGGTTGATTTTCATTTTCCCTAAAAACTAGGGTTTACAGATCTCTCTCTTAAATTGATTTTCATACCGATTTGCATGTTTATTTACCTTATTTGTTGCTTAATTTACTATGTTTCCTTGTTTGTTGCTCGATTTTTACTACTATATAAACCCCTCTCCCCATTCCCTTTTGGACAGACTCTAATCGCTAAAATCTCCACTGAAAACTAAGGATTTTCACTCTGTGTTCGTTTATTCTCTTGTTCTATTTTGGCTCTTGGCCGGCTGAAAGCCAAGGCCACCAGATTTCCTATTTTTCGACCTTCCTTGGGTGTGAGCACTACCCTGGGTTATTTGAAACCCTTGGGAACTTGACGCATTTGAGATTCTAGGTCATATTGATGTTCTTTTCTTGTTTGTCTACATGTTGAGCAATAACTGGTTAGTTCTTAACCTTCGCAATGTTCATTCTCTCATGTTCTAATTAGCATATCCATGTTTCTGAAATTGTATGACTTAATATATTTTCTCAGCTCTAGTTATGTGTGATTTTGTTATTATATAAACCTTTGTAGCATTAACTCACGCCTAAAATGTTAGTCCTAAAAATGTATTTGTGCTTAACTTATATAATTTAGGCAGTCTAGAGTTTGTTTAGCTTCATGTATCGATAATTAAGTGTTTACATTGGCTATATGGCCTTATTATGTTTCCTGCCTTGTTCTGAATTTCTATAATGATTGAGTTATATCCTTAGTATGCCATAATTTGCTCACTCTAGCTGTAATTTTCTCCTATGACTATGTTCGTCACTTAATATGTTCTTGCCTTGCTCAATTGTGTACCCCTAGAAACTAAGTGGAACCCTTCAGACTGGTTTCTTAAATTGTGTACCCTATAATGGTTGATTTTTCTTGCCTCACTGGTATAAGTTGTACTATTTAAGCCCCTAGTGTTAAGCATAATTTGATCCTTAGGGTTGAACTTGTCAATCTAGTATTAATTGTTATACTTACTGGCCTGATGTTCCCTTTCTTATTAATATGTAACAAAATTACCCTGCCCCAATGTGTTAAGTGAAAACTTGCAGCATTAACTTGTTTCTTGAGTTCATGCACCCTCTGTGTTGATATGTTCATTATGTGATCACTTTGTAATATTTGTGCACTTTTCCAAACCCTATTACTTTACTACTATTTTCATTGGTTGCTTCCTATTCTAAACCTATAATTCTTAGTCGGCTGAAAGCCAAGGCCACTAAACTCTGACACACTAGTGCCTGAGGTTCTTGGTCATTCTTTCCCGACTACTCAATTCTGATCTCTCTCTCTGCCTACTGAATAGGCCAATTGGCTTGTGTAAATGACTGTTTTCCTGGATCCTTTGATCAAACTATAGTTTTTGGGTTTGGTTCAAGTTCTCTTATGGCTCCTGGGCTATGTTGAAATTTGTGTGAAGACAAAGTTGAAGGCCTGGCAGGGCTGGGTACTTTTGGGCCTATGTTGGGCCTACTATAGTTACTAGTACCACTTTGTAATTTTATTCATTATTGGACCTGCAATAATTCTTTAATACCAATCGGGGTATTAGTGAAAATTGGGAAAAATGTGTCTATTATAATGTTTGCGTGAAAGGGTAGAAATCTTGCCTATAAGATCTGAATGTTTAATTTTTCTCAAAATGCTCTATTTTTATGTATTTTTTAGAAATCCTGCCTATAGAATCTGAATGTTTAATTTTGCTCAGCATGCTCTATTTTTAGATAACATGCCTATAGGACATGAATATTTCACCGGTTCACATGTTCCATTCCAACATGTTGTTATCTGCCTATTATGTTGCAACCTAGTGATTATTTGTTCAAATTGTTTTATGATAGGCATCGTGCCTATAGGATCACGTTGAGTAATAAATACCTGTTTTTCATAATATTCGCGTAGATATCATGTCTATAGGACTATAATCAAAATAGCTATTGTTACTGTTATTCCCATCGTATTGCTCGCCTAGAAAGCATGCTTATAGGAATGAAAAGATAAAAACCATTTTTAATTTCCAATTCTTAGAAATCCTGCCTATAGGATCCTGTTGCTCGCCTAGAAAGTATGATGATAAAATCAGTGTTGGCTATTTTGAATGATCAAACTGTTTCACTGCATTATTTCGCAAACAATTTAGAGATTATGCCTATAGGATTTGTAGTACTTGTGATCTGCAAATTAGTTGCTTTAAGACTATAACACTGCCTGTATATTAAAATTCAGAATCACATAGAAGCCATGACTATAGGATTTAAGGACTCTATTTCATATTAAGTCTGAGATTTGTCAACTGCCTAATATGTAAAACCTGTTTGTGTGCATTTGTTGCTTACATATGGAGGCCAAGTTGAGCCATTTAGTGACCTTATGTGCAGCCCTACATGTTTTGAATGTCTCTTAGATTTATCATTTTTAGCAGCCTAAGTTAAGTCTAGAACCACCCATAATAGAGGTCCAAATGCTTCCTGGGTCATAGGCATAGGATGTGTAATGCACGCATAAGGCACGATTTAGAATCAACTAGTGCGCTTTAGGTAAAAAAAAACTCAAAGATAGTAATCGGGTAGCAGGAGATAATAGTTTGTACCTAATACGAGTAATACCCATCTCGAGGGAGTTACGAAGTATTATTTTTGTTGCACGGGGTGATCCTTTAGGCTAAAAAACTTAGGTCCCCCCCTCATCTTTCTTTGAATCAAGTGTTTGTATTTACTCAAAGTCTTTTAATAATAAATTTTCCCAAACTTCTTGCTTTGTTTGTCTTTAGTTATCTGACTAATTCATATAATTCGAGTTTGGCAAGGACCCACAGTTTTGGACCTCGAAGAGTGTCTAACACCTTCTCTTCGAGGTAATTTGAGCTCGTACCCGATCTTTGGTGACGCAAACTAGTAAACTCAAGTCATATGCATATAGGTGCCCTAACGCACCTTAAACCCATTAGGTGGCGACTCTCCTCTTTTAACACCTCCTTAAAAGAGTATTCACATGTTAAAACCCGATTTCGGGAGAAAAAGGGGCGCGATAGCATAGCGACTCTGCTGGGGATATTTTTAGGCTCTTACCATAGCAAATTTGATTTGTATGAATTAGTCTTCTCTGACAAACGTGTCCTTTATTATTTTTGTTGTTACATGAATATCCTGCTCCCGTCTCCCTTTTATTGATGTGTGCACACCCTTTCGCCTGTTTTTCCTTTATTTGAATCCGCATTAATATGTGAATCTCTGCTCAACTTGGTTATAACATGCGCTTTCCTTTATTTCTAGTCATGTTTGTTTGCTCCAAGATTTTTTTTAAGAATTGCTACATCATGTCTCTCCCCACCCTTACTCCCTCGCTTACTTTATTACAACTTCCATATTGCGCAAACTAACTTCTTCTTGTTTTCCTTTAATACTGCATTTACTGTTTTCATCATGCAAAATATTTGACAACGTGTTGTTTTATCTTTGCATAAAGCATGCTCCACATCATATTCTACTCGTGCCTAATTAATACCATTGCGGCACTTGATGAGTTCCCCCGCTCTTCCTAAATCACCCTTTAAATTTGGAAAGGCTTATTTGCCGTAAAACTAGTCGATCAGCGGTGCAGTCGACGGTTCTGTGCCTTTCCCTCTCAAGTTGTCCGCGTGAGGGTACCGGTCTAGACTCTTCTAGAAACCCCCAATCTAATATTAACTATGCATGCATCATGTCCAAACCTAGTATGGGTTAGAAAGTTGTCCGCATGATAACCTACTAAGACAAGCCTTGTCCAAAGTCCGCCGTGATTTCCATAATCCCAATGGACACAATCATGATTTGTGCATTAATTGGAGAAAACATGCCAATATGTTGATCATTAATGTGTAAATAGTCAAATACGGAGGGGGAAAGGGCTAACTTTATTTGTTTTGCATAAATGAAACACGAATTCCCCAGGTTCAGCATGGTTCAAAATATCCCACCTTTGATGCTGGATTGGTGGAAAAATATCTCGCCAAGTGACAAAAACCATGTTAAACGAGTCCTTGGTAATTTACCATCTTTATTAGACATTCATCCAAACAATGCACTAATTGAGGCCACCACCATGTTTTGGGATGATAAGAGATTCGTCTTCCATTTTGGCGACATGAAAACGACTCTGCTTTTAGAAGAAATAGGAGGCTTTGCCGGACTCCCATGAGATAGCCCTGGTTTGTTGGTACCGGAAAACCGCACTTCCCGAGGTTTCTTGAAAATGATGGGTTTCAAGAGAAATGATGGGTTAATCTGTCTGAAAAAGACTTATATACCATTTGAGTTCCTTTATAAGCGTTATAAGCACAGCAAGTCATATCGCCTTTACCATGACGAGCTCTCCATCATTTCTATGGGTTGGACATGCCGCCGGGTCGTTGTATTCATTGTTTGTTTTCTGGGGATGCTGATATATCCAGTGAAGGGAGAAAGGATGTACACCCGCCTAGCTATGGTAGCTAGGACTTTAATATAGGGAATTGAGGGGAAAACTTACACCATTGTCCCTATGAATCTGGACAAAATGTACCGGGCTTTAGATCGTAGCAAGAAAGGGTATGGGCACTTCGAGGGTTGCAATTTGTTGCTGCAAGTATGGTTGTTAGAACACCTTCACAGAGGTGAATACCGCCAAGAACTTCCGTGACGACCATGGAATGGAAACATAGCCTATCACCATCCGAAGAGAATGACTTTTATCCCAAACAGTTTTGCACAACCGGGAAATGCTGTGAGTTGGGTACATTTCTTCAGCAACCTGACTAATGAAAAGGTGCATTGGATGTTCAAATGGTTCCCTAGCAGCAAGTTCATCATCAGGTCGAGAGAGGCTCCTCATCTAGTGCTAATCGGATTGAGAAGAATCAATCTTTATGCTCCTATAAGGGTTACGAGGCAAGCTAGGAGAAAGCAGGTTATACCACGAGTTTCCAACATGGTTTAGTACAAAGCAGACTTCAAAGGGAACACCATTCCATTCAAGTTCGAGGCACAACATATGTGGCCTCAAAAGATAATTGTGGAGAAAGATACCATCGAGCCAGATCGGTATCACGCCGGCCATATGTACTTCTATCCATCATGGTTGGTAGATGATATAGCGGGAGATGTCACGCCAGGGGTTAATTTGAGGAATAGAGTCATAGACAACGCTGCTGAAGCACAAGTCAAATACAGGATGTTGCGTAAAAGGGTTTTCGAGTCTGAAGTTTGGAGCAGCATAAAGTGGACATGGAAGAAATCAACGAGTGGAGAGGAATAGCTACTAAATCAACAGAGAGGTTGGAATATTTGGAGAGGTTGATGGAGCTTGAGGGGAAGATGAGGAAGAGAATCCCGGTCTGTCAGAATGCAGAGGGCAATGAAAGAGGGCATCTAGCAAGAGCATATTTGATGTTGGACATGCGCGGCTTGGGGAACTTGATTGATGGAGCTAAGAAGGCCAAGCATGGACAAGGTCCCTCTGGGATCAAATAGATTAGGAATAATGTTTTATTTTCTTTCTCGACTCGTTTTAGACTTTAGTTGTAATAAGGAAAAAGTCATTAGTGACTTTTTATAATTATTGTCGTTTTAGTTAAGATTTGGTCTATTCATCATATTAATGAAATGAAGCAGTTATTGGCATCAATTTTATCCAAATCTATATGTCGCTTAGGCCTACCTCGGGCACAATAAGGTCCCAAATTAGGACGTGAATTTATAATTTCGCAATACGTGTTTAAATACCGCAAATATCCTTTTAATACTCCTTACTGACTTGTTACCTTTTTGTTTTTCTTTTCTTTTGTTTACTCTTGTTCCATAAGGTTGGTTCATGCATACTGGCATCATCAGCATATCATAAAAGATCTATAGGTCCTCCACCTCCTCCATCTCCAAGTGATCCCAAAAACAAAGGAAAAGCTAAAATAGATGATATGAGTGGAATCAGGAAAGACAACACTACACATGCAAAGACTGTCGAAACTTTGGATGGTCGGAGTACTCCGGCACATAATGAATTGGTCTTGCGGTTAGAATAGAAGATACTAGAGTTACAAGGAAGTTGGGTGGAGAGACTTACCATCGCATTGAGCGTGTCAATGCGATTGAGAAAGATAAATAGTGGAGTAGCAAAATAGAGAGCATATTGGCATGGGCAGGGTATCAACCTGGCAAGGGGCTCGGAAAGAATCTCCAAGGTATCACCAAACCAATATAGCTAAAGCATCACGGCACAACCTTTGGACTAGGATATCAGTACACCTGGAAGGAGTACAACGATTGGTCACCGCCATGGAATGGTCCTTATTACCCTCTTGAGCAGCCGGTATCCCATTTGAGTCAATCTTTTCATCAGAACGACATGATGTGGGGGCCTGAAGAAGATGAAGTTCTAACTGGCTTAAGGAATCTGTTCTTGGAAGATGAAGATACGGATTGTAGCGCAGTAATTGAGGAGTAGGAGGAGGAAGGCCTCATCATTCAGACAGTGGAGAAGGGAGTTGTTCTTAAGAATTGGACTGCTACACCATCACGGGCCTGCGAGTTCCGGGGTAGCCTGGCCATTAGCATCATTCATTTTGAAAACAATTTTTGTGGGCATTTTTAAGACATTTTTCAGTATTTTGTTATTTTGGTTTGAAACAATTGCTTGGATTGTTAAATTGCTTTTGTTTGACATTTTGGTATTTATCAATGGTTTGTTATTTTAGTAATAAATATTTATTACTATCCTTTTCTCTCTACAACATTATTATTTTTTATCCTGATGAACCAGCAACTGTGACATGTAATGAGACAACGCAACATAAGGATAGTGACTCAGAAGAAATAGAAGAAGAAGATGTAATACCTGAGGAAATTTTCATAGAAGTGGAAAATTTTGAGAACAAGCCTAAGTCCAATCTGGACGAAACCGAAATAAGACAATTGTGGAAATTCCGAAACAATCAAAGAAACTCGCATAAGCAGTAACCTGTCACCATCAGAGAAAGAAGAGTACATCCGTTTCCTGAAAGAGTATGAAGATATTTTTGCATGATCTTATGATGATATGACTGGTTTGAGCACATCTATAGTGGCTCATAAACTACCTACCAACCCTTTGTGTCCGCCTGTAAAACAGAAGCTCAGAAAGTTAAAGCCAGATATGAGTCTGAAAATTAAAGAAGAAGTCACCAAGAAAATCAAAGCTAAGATTCTTAGAGTGGTTGAATATCCAACCTGGTTGGGCCTTCCCATGCGTATCAATCTCTGGTAGGCTCGAATCTAGCCAAAAATAACGTAGTACTATAAATATAAGCTATAGGAATTGATTCAAATGATAAAGCTAAGTTCTTTAACCAAAGTAAGAAAGTCAACCCCGGGCCCACATCTTGGTATCCAATAAAATTTACAAAATCCAATCACCCATTCAATAACGAGTCCAACCATATATCAATCACTCAAATTTGATCTCAACTAGACCTTCAAATTCTCAAATTATGGTCTATCAAGTTTCACAAATTTCCACAATTTTTCCAACCCAAAACACTAAATGGTAAAAACAATGATATATTCGTGTACAACAACCAAAACCAAGTTAGAATCACTTACCCTAATAAACTCCTTGAAATTCCCTTCAAGAATCGCCCAAATCCGAGGTCTCTAGATCAAAATATGAGGGTTCAAACCCTTGTGTTTGAAATTTTTTATAACTACTGCCCGGAGGTTCCTCTTCGCGGTCGCGGGAAATGCTTCTCAATCGTGAAGCACAAAATTACAAGCTGCAAAAATTTATCGTCCGCGAACGCATGCATATAGTCGTGAATGCAAAACTCAATCCCAAGTAAACATCAGGAACGCGCTCCACATCTCGCGAATGCGGAGAGAAAATTCTTGATGCCCCCTTCCAATTCCTTATACGCGATCGCGAATACCAATACGAACGCGAAGACAGAAGTCTTCAAAGCCACGCAAACATGGTTGTCCCTTCATGACCACAAAGAACAAATATGCCAGCTTCCTCAAAATACTACGAGAACGTGATTTCTTCATCGCGATCGCAATGAAGGACATCATATATTAGCAAATCAGCAGTCCAAAATAGAAGGAAAATGGCCCATACCCCATTCGGAACACACCCGGGGCCCTCAGAACCCCGTCCAAACATACCAAAAAGTCCAAAAACATCATACGAACTTAGTCGAACCCTCAAATCACATCAAACAACATCGAAAATACGAATCACACCATAATTCAAGACTAATGAACTATTGAACTTCCAACTTCTAAAACAAATGCCGAACACACCAAATCAACTCCGATTGACCTTAAATTTTTTCACACAAGTCATCAAATGACACAACGGACCTAATCCAACTTCGGGAACCATAATCCAATCCCGATAACCACATAGTCAACTCTCAGTCAAACTTCTCAACTCTCTAAACTTTAACTTTTGTAACTTTCGCCAATTCAAGCCAAAATCACCTAAGGACCTCCAAATTAATATACGGACACACTCCTAATTCCAAAATTACCATACAGAGCTATCAAAACCATAAAAACTCCATTCCGGAGTAATTTACACATAAGTCAACATACGGTCAACTCTTTCAACTTAGGCTCCCACCCTTGGGACTAAGTGTCACAATTCATTCCAAAACATCCCCAGAACTAAACCAACCACCCCAGTAAGTCACATAATTTCAAATGAACATATAATAAGCGATAAATGGGGGAACGGGGCTATAATACTCAAAACAACCAATCGGGTCGTTACAAAAGGAGTTTCACTTTGGGTCGCCGCTCAGTTTCTGCCGATCTTAGTTGTTGTCGGATTGTTTCCTCCTTGAAGTTGCTCTAACTTTAAATGTTCTTACATCAGACATTGACTAACTTAGTTTGAACAAGCATGGAACTGTTGAAATGTTGTTTGATCTGAATAATATTACATTGTTTAGGTCTTAGGCGTATGAGAAAATAGCTACCGTGTGATTGAGGACATGACCCGCCGAATTGACCCTCCGTACCGGGCCCGAAATAAAGATGCGATGACGATAACTTATCAAAAAAAGAAAGATGAGAATGTGACGAGCCAATAACCCTTGGATGGCGACATGATTAGCTACAGTAGTCGCCACCAAGGTGTTTCCCGTTCTCATGTCTAGTCGGATATCAAAAACACATATCCGAGCATCCTATAATATTTTGAAACTTTTTTTCTACCCGGTGCACTAAGCTCCCGCTATGCGCGGGGTCTGGGGAAGGGCCAGACCACCTGGGTCTATTGTACGCAGCCTTACCCTGCATTTATGCAAGAGGCTTTTTCCACGGCTCGAACCCTTGACCTTATGGTCACATGGCAGCAGCTATACCAGTTACGCCAAGGCTCCTCTTCAATATTTTGAAACTATTTTCCAAAAAAAAATATTTCAAACAATCTTTCAAAAATAAAAACATTTTCAAATCATTTGCAAGAGCAATTTTTCAAAAACATTTTAAAACAAAAAACATTTCAAAAACAAAAAACATTTAAAAAACATGTCACTTTATTAGTGTATCTTTTACATTATACTATTTCTCTAACAATTTTATTTCTCTTATCTTGCGAGGTACTTTATCCGAAATGCTTTGGAAAGATGACGCTCGGAGAAAAATATGAACCCCGTCAAATATCCCGCTTTGTACTTCCCGTTCTCAGATGTACTCAAAACACAAAACATAGTAAATTCATAGATAAATATTATGCTTACATTTTTCAATATTATCTATTTGCTAAACATTTAGGGTGAGGCTTATATAGCTATAGCTAATAATCGAATTAGATAGGAATACTCTAAAATTTGTGCATTTATATATATATATATATATATATATATATATATATATATATATATATATATATACACACTTATTAGCAGTTTGAAATCAAGTAGCGATAATATTAAAACTTCTTTAGTGGAGGGGCACTGATGCTCTAGTAAGGAGGTGTGAGAGGCTGGTATGGGAGGGTCGACGGAAAGGTAGAGGCAGGCCGAAGAAGTATTGGGAGAGGTTATTAAACAAGATACGGCATTGCTCCAGCTTACTGAGTACATGACCAGGGATAAAAATGTGTGGTGGTTGAGAATTAAGGTAAAGGGTTAGGTGGTCAAGTGTTTTCCTTACTTGCAGCAGTAGCTTTGATACACCACTTGGTGCCTTCCATTTTTTTTTTTTTTTGTATTTGTACCTCTAGTCTTCTGTTACTACTTGTTGTTGTCTTGTGTTTTGGTTTTCTGGTTACATTACCTTTTGCTAGGTTTGTATTTTTTTTCTTTAGTTGCCAGATCGATTTTCTTGTTATTGCCCCTCCCCTCTCCCCTTCCTAAGCTGAGGGTCTTCCGAAACGGCCACTTTGCCTTCTAGTTAAATCCCTACCCTTTCTAGATCCCACTTGTGAGAATACACTGGTATGTTGTTGTTGTTGTTGCTATGATATGCAGAAGACATATCATAATGAGAAATTAGTATCATACATATCAATACCACTTGAAGACTTCCTTACTTGCAACAGTAGCTTTGATACACCACTTGGTGCCTTCCATTTTTTTTTTGTATTTGTACCTCTAGTCTTCTGTTACTACTTGTTGTTGTCTTGTGTTTTGGTTTTCTTGTTACATTACCTTTTGCTAGGTTTGTATTTTTTTTCTTTAGTTGCCAGATCGATTTTCTTGTTATTTCCCCTCCCCTTCCTAAGCTGAGGGTCTTCCGAAAACGGCCACTTTGCCTTCTAGTTAAATCCCTACCCTTTCTAGACCCCACTTGTGAGAATACACTGGTATGTTGTTTTTGTTGTTGCTATGATATGCAGAAGACATATCATAATGAGAAATTAGTATCATACATATCAATACCACTTGAAGACTTACTATTTATTAATAATAATAATAATGATAATAATAATAATAATAATGATAAAGATAATGATAATGATAATGATAATGATAATGATAATGATAATGATAATGATAATGATAATAATGATAATGATAATAATAATTATTAATAACAATAATAACAATAATAATAATAATAATAATAATATCAATAACAATAATAATAAAAAAACAATAATAATAAAAATAATAATAATAATAATAATAATAATAAAAATAATAATAATAATAATAATAGTAATAATAATAATAATAATAATAATAATAATAATAATAAGTTTAGTATTTTAGTACTAGGTGCTAAGTTTAACACTCTTCTCTTAATGAATATTATTAGGAAGAAAACTACTGTAAAAAACAGTAGGAAAGAAGAATATGAATTACCTCAAGAATTTGATCTTCTTAATAAATGGACTATTCCTTTAGTCAAACCTAAGGTAATATACCAGTTAGGTACTTTTGAAAGAATAGTTTTAAACAAGTAGTTAAAACTACAGAAGAAACGATCACTGTAAATAGTGATCATGCCACTTTTAGATTATTATCAGAAAGTGATTTAGCCCCTTATAGGGATACACATAGATTTATACATATTGGTTTAATTCAAGTTGCTTTTAAGCCAGTTACCTTAAGAGGCTTACCTGAAAGCTTTATAGCAGCCCTCAGAGATGGCAGGAACCAGAACTGGAAAATGTCTCTTATAGGAACTGTGCAAACTAGTTAGCTTATGGCCCTGTTTATTTTAATGCTTATCCCAATTTGTAAATTTCTTTGAATGATGAGAACTCTCTAAATGATTTAATACTTAGCATTAAATTACATGGTTATGATTATTTACCTGGCACAGAAGTAATATGTATCTGCTATAGGATTTATTACAAGCCTTTATATACTTTGAATCTTATGTGCAAAATCATGGATTTTAAAAATGAAACCATTCTTGTAGAAACTAATTTTGGAAAATCCAAAGTTATTACCAGGAGACCTATAAAATGGGATGAAATAGATTTTTCCAAAGAATGGGTCATAGAGGAAGCAGTGGCTCCTCAAAATATTGGTAATATTGAGGTAACAAAAATAGAACAAACCTCAGATGGAACGGTTAAGATCAGACTCAATGAGCCCGTTCAAACTGACATTATCAGTTTATCATCTAGATTAGCTAGATCAAATTCCTCTTATATTTGTCCAATTTATTATGTCGTAGATTTCCCATCAAGAGCATCTACATCACAAATTAGAGAAAATTATAGAGTTGATAATATAAGAATTAGCCAGGATAATATAGTCAAGGTCAATTCGGATCCTGACCCGTCTGCATCCGAAATGGATTTCTCAAATAGTGTAGATGATGGTTGAAAATCAAATAGATTTTAGTCCGGGTTCACCGGCGAGAGATTTAATTCTTTAAGAATTTTTAAAACCCAGATGGAATGTTTTCAGAAAATGGTTCTTTGAAAATTTTAATGATGAATTAATCCAATTCTTCAGACATGATTTTTTTAATGACATAAGCAAGAAAAATAGGATTATTGCTTTTGTTCCTTGGTTTATGTCTAAACATGTCTACAATTATATTTCTGTATTAGAAAGAGATTATACTTCACTAGTGGAAAAATAACCAAATCTGTTTTCCCACCACAACAATCTTTTCAAATAGGAGAAAAAGATAAAATATTTTATTTTACTGCTTTTTCAAAATTATTTGAAAATGAGGTAGCTACTATTACAGTTAAAAATGTGAATACTATGCTCACGCAGAATAATTATACTAATATGTATGTTAGTATTCTGGGAGAACAGATTATTACAATTAAGGAAAAATTGGACAAGCTCATAACTGAAGTCCAAAAAATTCAACAGAAGGATACTAAAGGTA
>ML338256.1:0-29591 GCA_005239505.1 Nicotiana paniculata
ATAATATGTACAATTACAGCTACACTTGATAATACCGTTAAGTCCCCGGCAACGGCGCCAAAAGTCTCGCATCAGCCACCTAACGATTTTTTAAAAGGTGCGTTAGGACACCAAATGGGGTTCATTTACAACTACGTTGCTAACCAGAGATAGGGTAAAGGCTTGAATTTATCCTAAGGGGAAGGTGTTAGGCACCCCTCAGGATCCACAAGTGTGGTTCCCGGCCAAACAGCTTTTTTGTGAATTTGTACGGCTTAGCAAGCAAGCAAGTAAAGGCTCAAATAAGAGGGATTTAAGTCTTAAACATGCATATGTTTGAATTAAATAGTAAAGAAGGTTAGATTTTGAAAGGATTACAATCTAAGCATATAAAGGATATCCTAGGTTATAACAATATGGATCACATCAGTACAATACCCGGTAGTCACTTCCTCGAAGAGGGGCTACACATGGTATTAGCGCACCGGTCATCATATCCATATTCTACCCTTTCCCACCCCGTGAAGGTAATTAAAGTGCGTGTTGGTCATGAACTTTGTTGCGCGTTGTTACCCGCCTCTTCCTATTAGTCCCGGAGGAGGTTAGGACTATTATCCTAAGAGGGAGGTACTAAGCAGACCCTTAGGTTTAAAAGGTATTCTAGGGCGATAGACAAAAGCATATAGGACTGCAGTTAATGGGAACATATAAAAAGCAAGTAAAGGCTCAAGTTTACCTCCACAAGTAATACAATTAGACAGCACGACTCAAACACAGTTAAGGGCAGTATTTAAATTCAGAATCCTAAGACATGTACCTAGATGATAATAACAAAGACAGATTTATTGCATAACTCAGAGAAGGAGTCTTAATCAGTTTTACTTACTGATTTCATCTTGTTGATAATTAAGCAACATACATAAATAGACATATTTTCAGTTTTAACAACTTTAATTACCTAAGGCTTGCCTAGGCGTAGGACAATGCTCGGTAATTACCCAGATTATTAAAGGAATTGTTTGAGTTGTTTTTCCTAAACATGTTGTACTTAGGTGTTGCGTCAAATGCAGAATTGCCACTAGTTGTTTAGAGACGTGGTAAAATAGTTTTAGGTCCTTTTTCATGCATTGGTAATTAGGCGAAGGATGAGTCCTAAAACATGATATCTAATGCAAAGATAAGGATACAGAATGATGCATATACAAAATCCTAAGCAGGATTTCTAAATGCACAATAATTACAGCATTAAGCATTATTTTAGAAGATGCAAGAATGGCAGTTTATTTTAGTGTTTTTTACCCTAAACAGGATCTCTAAGTGTACATGGAAGCATAGAGCATGATTGCAAAGTACTTGTTATTGACACATTTTTAACGCAGGATTCTCTAAGTGATATGACATTGAGATGGAAATGCTGAAAACAGTAAGTATAAATCCTAGGGAACATGATATCTAATGCATGACATGAGTCCTAAGCATGGTTTCTATTGAGCAAGTAATAATATAAACCTAATAACATGTTTTCTACCCTTTTAATAGCTAAAACATACATAGTCACCCTTTCCCTTTTCACTATTCATCCCCAGAGTTGTTTGCAAGTAGTTATTACAGGCCATTTGTATAAATTACATAATTGAAATAAGAAAAAGAATAAGTTATGCTATAGGGATCCTACTTATAGGCCCAAAATCCTAGCATGCCTCAAACATCATTAGTTCCCAGCCTTTCACATAATCCAGGTGCGTCAGAGTTCCCTAAGGATCTCAAAGGATCTCGGGCAGTGCTCGCACCCAGATTTCATAGCCAAGATAGAGTAAGTGCAGTGTGGAGGGGCCAGCTCTTGTGTGTCAAATTGTAGAGGGAGCTCAAAGGTCCCAAGGCAATGCTCACATAAGAGGGGCAGAACCTAGTGTCTAAGAGTATAGTGGAAGTGCTTGACATAGTTTTGAAGTAGTTTGAAAATGAGTAGTTTGAAATAAGTTTTGGAGAACAACAGATTTTGCTTTTAGTGAAAAACAGTTTGAAAGGGAAGACGGTAAGAAAATCTACAACTTAGAACCATATCAGCATGCATAGTGCAAGGAAGCAGTCACAAACAGGGAAGGAGGGAATTGGTGACAAGTAGTTCATATGTGAAAACATATCTGCACATAGGTTAACACCAGAGAAGTACTAAAGAACTTAAATAGTCATAGCAATAGTCTATCACAAAGGGTTCATGCTTGGAGCTTAACAACATTAGATTAAGGGGTGCTAAACAGAGTTACACATTAGGTCCGGGGGAAGGGTTCAGTATTATATAGTAACTAGGGGTCATGAATACAGCCTATAGTGTTAGGAATCAGGGGTAAGGCAGAATTGTAGTGGAAACATATAAGAGAGAGAGCAATGAACATGCTGAACTAGGGGAAAGGGGAAATCACATAGACAGAACATGCATGCTAATTGCAAGGTAAACAGCAGAAGCACAAGTAGAAGCATAAGAGAAACAAAAGGAATCGTAAGACAAACAGAAACATATTGTTTTGGATGCTGTAAACTTAAGCTGAAAACATACATCTTGAATGAAAGAATGAGTGCAAAGTGGAGAGTAATAAAGTGAAGAGAAGTAGAGCAGTAGTGTGTAGAGCAATAGAACAGTATAATCACTCAGTCTTGGCTTTCAGCCGACTGAGTAGCAAGTAAACAACAAGAGAAACAAGAGAGTATGTGTGTGTAAGAGAGTTCAGAACAGTGTATTGTTCGTGTCTTTATTAAGGGAGAGTAGCGGTATTTATAGTTTAAGACAGGCAGAAGAATAAGGTAAAATAACAGTTTCAGCAGTAATTATGGGAGTAAGCAGTCAATTAGAATCAAAATTGGTAAAAGACTTCCTTTGATTAGGGAGTCATACTCAAACGGTAATAAGCAGTGACAAATAAGGAAAGGAGTTATGTAAAGCTGATTTTAACACAATAAGAAAGTAGTATAAGTATAGTATAGGTATATCACATGTAAGTAAGGCTAAGTTCAGAATTCTATTTTAAGGAAAATATGTGTGAGTTAATTTGACAGCAAAATCATTTATGGAAATAAGGTAAGACATAATTTATATTCTAGAAATCAGTAAGGAAACCCTCGAGTGAGGTTCTAATTACAAGAAATCAGTATTAATCAAGGAGAATATCACACATTAGCGGGATAGGCATGATACAAACAAAGAGAAACAGGAAATTAGCACGTCTTAATTAAGGAAATACTCAAAAATCAGTAGAGAACATTATGCAAAATCAGTGAAGTATCAATCATAGAGGTTTAGGGATTCACAAATAGAAAATATAGCACTGATTTGTCACAACATTATGAGAATAAGTGCAATAAACATATAATGGACAACAATCAGAACCATAGGAAGACAGGTAAGGTAAAATCATATAGAAGTTAGGGATTCGTATAGAACACAGTACGAATCAAAACATAGACAGGATATAGGCAAAAGTAATCGAATCCAGAAACCCTAATAGGCAAACATGGGGTAAAATCTCAAAATCAAGAAGTATTCATGAGAACACAGTAAACATAATAGAACAGGTAAACATACTATCGCAAACAAACTTGGAACCACATATTGAAACCAAGAACTTTGGGGGGTTTTAAACAAAAATGAATCAGACCAGATGGGGAAAATGCACACAATGTTTAAACACTGTAAAATCATAAAATAATGCTGAGAAACCAGAGAAAGAACAGTTTTGAAAGGGATTTTGAAAACCCTAGTTCGAAAACTGAAAAATAGTTTAGGGACTTGAAGAATCTTTACAGAAAACATGGAAAGAACTCATGATAGGTATAGATATGTTACAGATCTAAAAGAATCGGAAGATTTAAAGAACTAGGGTTTCGAAGAGAACCCAGAAAAGATAAGAAAGCCTTAAAATTTTACTGGCTTTAACCCAAAGGTTATAGATCTTACTCAGACGGATAGAGGTGGCCGGAAATGGCATGAGAACCCATGGGGTGAGTGAACCGCCTTCTGGCTCCTCTGAGGGCCTCAAGGTGGTGATATCTGGCGCAAGGGAGGAGAGTCATGAAGGTAAGGGAGTGGTGAGACCGCCATAAAGGTTGGTAAGGCAACGGCCGGTGAGAACCATGGCGGTCCTAGAAGAGAGCGTTTGAAAAAGATGAGAGAAGAGGACGGAAAAGTGTAACGAGAGAATGAGAGGGGAAATAAGGGTTTGGGGTAGGTCGTTTAGGGTTAACTAAGGTAAGGGATAATTTGAGCCGCTGATCAAAATTGATCAACGGTTCAGATTAAACACAGGTTGGGTCGGGTGATTTTAATGGATTGGGCCTAGGTATTAATTTAATTGGGGTTGAGGCCAGATTTAATTAGGCTAAAATTAGAACAAAATTGGCTATTTGTTAAATACCCAACTAAATAAATACATAATTAATAAAAATAACTAATAATTACATAAAATTAAATTAATGTTCAATAGGTAAAATTAAGGTAATTAACTAATATTTAAAAATATAAAATAACTAACTATTGAATTAAAATTGTATAAAATGTATAATTAGGCTATAATTGTAAAATTATTGTAATTATAGCCAAATTGACTATTTTGTGAAATAATTAAATCCTAATAGGATTAAAAATGATATATTGAGCTAGGAAATATTTTGAAATTATTTATAATGTAATTAATGAAGAATTATTGAGTATAAAGTACTGAATAAATTAGAAAAGAAATCATAAAAATATGAAAAATTATGGAAAAATACCAAGTGATTTTGGAAGTTATATATGCAAATTTAAAAATAATTTGAGAAAAAATTGGGTATCAACAGCTACCCGAAACTCACCTGAGCCCTCAGGGCTCTAAACCAAACATGCACACAAGTCTAAAATATCATACGGACTTGCTCGTGCGATCAAATCGTGAAAATAACAACTAAAACTATGAATTTAACCTCAAAACTCATCATTTTTCTCAAGAACACTTAACTTTCACTATTTCTCAACCGGACGTCCGAATCATGTCAAATAAATTCTGATTCTCACCAAATTTCACAGATAAGACTTAAACATCATAACAAACCTGTACTGCGATCCGGAACTAAAAGTACGGGCCCGATACCAATGATTTCAAATATTAATTCATTTCTTCACTTTATTAAAAATCCAGCAAAATAATTTCTTTTAAAAATTGATTTATAAGGCTAGGGACCTCGAAATCCCATTCCGGGCATACGCCCAAGTCCCATATTTTACTGTGGACCTCCCCTGATCGTCGGGACATGGATCTGGGTCCGTTCACTTAAAATGTTGAACCAAGTCAACTAAAATCAAATTTTAAATTCAAAAAATTATTATTTTTTCTTATTTTCACATAAAAGCTTTATGGTTTCACGCCCGGACTGTGCATGCAAATCGAGGTAAATAAAATTAGTATTTTTAAGGCTAATAAGCCTGGAATGTCTTAATTTATAAGATGACCCTTCGGGTCATCACAATCTCCACCTCTAAAACAAACGTTCATCCTCGAACGGACATAGAAAATTACCTGAATTGGCAAACAAGTGGGGATATCTACTCTGCATGTCCGACTCAGACTCCCACGTAGCTGCCTCAACAGGCTGACCCCTCCACTGCACTCGAATTAAAGGGTAACTCTTTGACCTCAACTGACGAACCTGTCGGTCTAAAATGTCTACCGGCTCCTCCTCATACGTCAAATCTTTATCCAATTGGACAGAGCTAAAATCTAACACGTGGGACGGGTCACCATGATATTTTCGGAGCATAGACACATGGAATACCGGATGAACTGAGGATAACCCTGGAGGCAATGCAAGTCTATAAGCTACCTCCCCCACTCTATCAAGAATCTCAAATGGCCAGATATACCTAGGGCTCAACTTACCTTTCTTTCCAAATCTCATGACACCCTTCATGGGCGATAACCGAAGTAATACTCTCTCTCCAACCATGAATTCCACCTCCTGAACCTTACAATCGGTGTAACTCTTTTTTCTAGACTGAGCTCCACGAAGTCAATCTATTATAATCTTGACTTATCTAAGGCCTCTTAAACTAAGTCTGTACCCAATAATCGAGCCTCTCACGGCTCAAACCACCCACTGGAAATCTACACCGTCTACCATATAACACCTCATAGGGAGCCATTTGAATGCTCCACTGATAAGTATTATTGTAGGCAAACTCTGGTAACGACAAGAATTGATCCCAAGAACCTCCAACTTCAATAACACAAGCGCAGAGCATATCCTCTAGAATCTGAATAGTACGCTCAGAATGCCCGTCCGTCTGAGGATGAAATGTTATGCTCAACTCAACTCGGGTACCCAACTCTAGCTGAACTGCCCTCCAAAAGTGCGAGGTGAACTGCGTACCCCGATCAGAAATGATAGACAACAGGCACACTATGAAGGTGAACAATCTCTCAAACATATATCTCTGCCAACTGCTCTGAAGTGTAAGTACTTGCCACTGGAATGAAATGTGCTGATTTAGTCAACATATCCACAATAACCCAAACGGCGTCGAACTTCCTCTGAGTCCGTGGGAGTCCAACAACAAAGTCTTTAGTGATACGCTCCCACTTCCACTCAGGAATCTCTATCTGCTGAAGTAAACCACCGAGTCTCTGATGCTCATATTTCACCTGTTGGAAATTCAAAAGACGAGCCACATAAGCAACAATATCCTTTTTCATCCTTCGCCGCCAGTAGTGTTGTCACAAGTCCTGGTACATCTTGGCAGCACCCGAGTGAATAGAATACTTAGAACTGTGAGTTTCTTCAAGAATCAACTCACGAAGGCCATCAACATTAACACATATACAACCATGCATCCTCAAAACACCATCATCTCCAACTGTAACCTTCTTGGCACCACCATGCCGAACGGTGTCCCTGAGGACCATCAAGTGCGGTTCATCATCCTGCCGATCTCTGATACGCTCGAACAAGGAAGACCGAGCAATTGTACAAGCTAGAATATGGTTGGGCGAAATATCCAACCTTACGAACTGATTAGCCAAAGTCTGAATATCTGAAGCTAACGATCTCTCACAGATTGGAATAAATGCAAGGTTGCCCATACTTACTGCCTTCCTGCTCAATGCATCGTCCACCACATTGGCCTTCCCCGGATGATATAATATAGTGACGTCATAATCTTTCAATAACTCTATCTGTCTCAAATTAAGATCCTTTTTCTTGAACAAGTACTGGAGGCTACGATGATCCGTGTAAACCTCACATGGCGCGTCATAAAGATAGTGCCTCCATATTTTCAATGCATGAACAATGGCTGCCAACTCTAAGTCATGGACATGATAATTCTTCTCATGAATCTTTAACTGCCGAGACGCATATGCTATCACCCTTCCCTCTTGCATCAATACTGCTCCCAACCCAACACGTGAAGCATCACAATATACCATGAAAGATCCTGAACCTAAGGGTAACACCAATACCGGTACTGAAGTCAAGGCTGTCTTGAGCTTCTGGAAGCTCGCCTCACACTCATCCGACCATTTAAATGGGGGGAACCCTTCTGAGTCAATCTCGTCATCGGGGGATGCTATAGACGAGAACCCCTCCATAAAACAACGGTAGTATCCCGCCAAACCCAAGAAGCTCCTAATTTCCGTGGCTGAAGTGGGTTTAGGCCAGTTCTTGACTTCCTCTATCTTCTTAGAATCTACCTGAATACCCTCTGCTGATACGATGTGACCCAAGAAAGTTACTGAATCTAACCAGAATTCACACTTTGAAAATTTTGCATACAACTGATTATCCCTCAAAGTCTGGAGTGTTATACGGAGGTGCTTCTCATGCTCCTCCCGACTACGGGAGTATATAAGAATATCATCAATGAACACAATTGCGAAGGTATCTAAATAAGGCTTGAAAACTCGATTCATCAAATCCATAAAGGATGCTGGGGCATTAGTCAAGCCAAAATACATCACCAAAAATTCATAGTGCCCATACCTTGTCCAAAAGGCTGTTTTAGGAACATCGGACGCCCTAATCTTCAACTGATGGTAGCCCGATCTCAAATCAATTTTCGAAAACACACTGGCACCCTGAAGCTGATCAAATAAATCATCAATTCTCAAAAATGGATACTTATTTTTTATAGTAACTTTATTCAACTGCCGATAATCTATACACATTCTCATCTATCCATCCTTCTTCTTTATGAACAAAACCGCTGCACCCCAAGGCGATAAACTAGGCCTTACGAAGCCTTTATCAAGCAGGTCTTGCAACTATTCTTTCAATTCTGGTGGGGCCATCCAGTGTGGAGGAATAGAAATGGGCTGAGTGCCCAGAGCAACATCAATATAAAAATCGATATTCCTGTCGGGTGGAATCCCCGGTAGTTCTGCAGGAAACACTTCGGGAAACTCCCGAACAATAGGCACTGACTCTATTGAAGAAACCTTGCCATCAAAATCACGGATATGAGCCAAATAATCCAAACATCCCTTGTCAACCATGCGACGAGCCTTGGCATAAGAAATCACTCTGCTAGGAGAATGACCAGGAGTCCCTTTCCATTGTAACTGAGGCAATCCTGGCAAAGCTAAAGCAATTGTCTTGGCATGACAGTCCAAGATGGAATAATAAGGTGACAACCAATCCATGCCCAATATAACATCAACATCGACCATGTCAAGAAGCAACAGGTCTACACTAGTTTCAAGACCCTCAATAATGACTACGCACGAATGATATACATGATCTACAATAATAGCATCCCTCACCGGTGTAGACACATAAACAGGGACACTCAAAGAATCACGGGGCACAACCAACTACGAGGAAAAATAGGATGACACGTTAGAATAAGTAGACCCCGGATCAAACAAAACTGAAGCATCTTTATTACAAACTGAAATGGTACATGTGATAACTGCATTGGAGGACTCCGCCTCGGGTCTGGCTGGAAATGCATATAATCGGGGCTAGGCCCCACCACCCTGAACTGCATCACCGGGAGGACCCCTGACAGGTGGTCCTCCACCTGTAACGGGCTATCCGCCACCTCTAGCAGGCTGGCCTCCACCTCTAGCATGTTGACCTCCACCTCTAACATTCTGACCTCTACCTCTGACTACCTGACCCCTACTCCTGGCTGTCTGGGCAGGTGGTTCTGCAGCTGGTACCGTATCTAAAGCACGAGAATTCTGGTACTGAGACTGATTACCCAAAAATTTTGGACAAGATCTTCGAATATGCCCATACTCACCACACTCATAACACCCATCCTGATACTGAGGCTGACCCTGATGAACCGGCTGACCACAACAAAAACTCTAAAGAGGAGGTGCTCTAATAGGGGCTAATTGATCATAATAAGGCAAGTAAGAACCACGACCACCTAAGGCACCATGGGATGTCTGAAGTGCTGAATTAAATGTCCTGGAAGAATGGCCTCTACCCTGAGTATCTCCTCCTCCAGAAGAGGCAACACTAAATCTACCGAAATGGTGAGGTCTCTTGTCTGACCTGACCTCCCATACCGATAACCGTCCCAACTCTCCTGACCACATTGGCTGCATCCTGAAATGAAATCTCAGTCCGTGTCCCCTTAGCCATCTGCAACCTGACAGGCTGGGCAAAGCCCTCAATAAATCTCCTAACTCTATCCCTCTCTGTGGGCAATAAAAGAATAGCATGTGGAGCCAAATCTACAAAGCAATTCTTATGCTGGGTAACTGTCATGCCGCCTTATTGAAGACGCTCAAACTGAAGACGCTTCTCTTCTCTGGTAGTGATAGGCAAAAATTTCTCCAAAAAGAGGTGAGAAAACTAATCCCACATCAGAGCAGGTTACCCAGCTGGTCTATTCAACAAATAATCCCTCCACCACTTCTTGGCGGAACCAGTCATCTGAAACGCGACGAAGTCGACCTCATTGGTCTCCAAAATACCCATATTACGAAGAACCTCATGACAGTTGTCCAGACATTCCTGAGGACCCTCTGAAGTAGCACCACTGAAGTGAACAGGGAAAAGCTTGATGAACTTGTCCAATCTCCACAAAGCATCGGAAGTCATAGCTTCCCCCTCAGCAGTCGGGGTTGCAGCAACGGTCCGAACTACCCTAACTGGGTTGGCTGTTGGGGTCTGGATCTGAGGAGTAGTCTGATCAGGAGTGTGGGTAACAAGAGTCTGGACCCCTCCTCCAGCCTGAGATGCAGCCGCTATAACTGGGAGTGCGCCAGTCTGGGCTACACTCTCCATAAGGCTCACTAATCGGACCAAAGCATCCTGAAGCACCGGGGTAGCAATAAACTCCTCTGGGACCTAAGCTGGTCCATCTGGAATGGTCTGAGATGAAGCCCCCCATCAATCTCAATCTAGGGCTCCGCAGTTGGGGCTGCAGTATGAGCAACGGTATGAGTCCTGCCCCTCTCTCGGCCTCTAACATGGCCTTGGCCTCTGCCCCTAATAGGAGTTGTTGTTGCTGGAAGACTGGATTGTTGGTCAGTGGAAGAAGAAGCACGTGTTCTCGCCATCTGCGAGAGGGTAGAAGAGTTCAATCAATATTTGAGATACCAAGAATCGCACGACAGAGTAGAAATAAAAATTGAGTTTGTTCCTAACTTTGTAGCCTCTGGATATAAGTACAGACGTCCCTGTACCGATCCCTCAGACTCTATCAAGCTTGTTCGTGAATTGTGAGACTTATGCAACCTAGTGATCTGATACCAACTTGTCACGACCCAAATTCCTAACCCACGGGATCGTGATGGTGCCTAACACTACACTTTCTAGGCAAGCCAATGTTAGAACTTGATTAGCCATTTTCATTTGAATATTTACTAAAACACAAAGAGACAATTTAAAATAAACTAAATCTAATAATTTCCAACAAATCTAATCAGGAATAATAATAAAAATCAATACTTAAGCCGAACCACGAACTAAATGTATAACTATAAGACTACCCCAGGGTCTGGTGTCACAATTCACGAACCACTAAGAATACTACAAATAATGGCTGAAAGAATTATGTATCTGCTTTGAATGAAATAAAACAGTGTCTATAAAATTAAGAGAAGACTCCATGAATCTGCGGACACCAGCAGATCTACCTTGTGTCTCGAAATAATGGTGTCTGCTACTAAGATCTCCTAACTCTGGCCGATACCTGGATCTCCACAAAAGAGTGAAGAGTGTAGTATCAGTACAACCGACCCCATGTACTCAGTAAGTGCCGAGCCTAACCTCGACGAAGTAGTGACGAGGCTACGGCGGGGCATTAACAATATAGCATGTGAACAGTATATAATAAAGCAAGAAAGAAATAATAATAATAATAATAATAATAATAATAATAATAATAATAATAATAATAATAATAATAATAATAATACTAAATAACCAGTAACTTGCAACAGTAAATAAGAACAACTCGAATAATTCTTTTCAGATATCAGCTATAATCAACTCCTCAAATTTTCCCAAGTTTCGATTTGAATCATAGTAAAAATCAGAGTATGTAAACCTTTTTAATAAAACCGGAGTTTTCCAGATCCTTATTTTTGAAAATCAGTAACATATAATTATTCTCCCTTGTCGCTCCTTGTTGCGGCGCGCAACCCGCTCCCACCTTCCCACCCTTATTGTTCCTCCCTATATATATATCACCCTTATTTCTCCTGTTGCGGCATGCAACCCAATCCCACTTGTCCACCCTTATCACTCCTTCTTGCTGCGTGCAACCCGCTCCCACCAGACATATCATATCAGTTTATTTACGAAAACTTTCACAATTAAGGACAAGCCTTTCACAATATTTTTGTAATCAACAATTGTAAACAGAAGCTGGAAAACTCATAAACTTCATCAATTATAATTTCACAACGAAACCAACAGAGAATTTTATATACATATCGTAACACTGACATCCAGCTCAATCCTTATGTAACATAACAAAGTCCAGAGAACAGCCAACACTTCCAAAATACTTGAAACAATACTTAACAGTAAGTTAACGAATCCAAATCGACATATAAGCATCAATGATCATGAAACAATTTAGCCCGGAAGAAAATAATTAGAAACGGGGAAAGGGATCATGTTAATAAGATAATTTGGGGTGCATGGATACTCGTCACCTCACCTATACACCACACACATGTAATTTCACATAGCAATTAAGTTGGGGATTCATATTCCCTCAAATCAAGGTTAAACCAACCACTTACCTCAAATTTGCAGGCCCCTGACTACTCAATTACCGCTTTTTCTTTCGAATCACTCCCAACACACTTGAATCTAATCATAATTAGTTTAATATCATTAATTTATGCTAAAGGAACTAACTTTACTGAAAAATTATTATTTTCCTAAGTTTTCTAAAAAAAAGTTAAAACCCGACCCCGGACTCGCTTGGTCCAAAATCAGGGTTCGGACCAAATTATGTTTACCCGTTCACCCCCGAGCCCGAATATGCAATTAGTTTCAAAATTTGACCCCAATTTGAGGTCAAAATTCCCTAATTCTACCCAAACCTTCAATTATTACCATGAAAATTCTTGATTTTGGATTGAAAAGTGATGAAAAATATTGGGTAATTGAAAGAAAATAGTTAATGAACACTTACCTATGATTTTGGAAGAAAAAGCCTTGAGAAAATCGCCCTAGGTCTTCTACCCTTGCGAAAAATAAGAAGAAAAAGGCTGGAGTTCTAATTAAGGGGAACTCACTGTCCGAACCTCGCACTTACGGTGCTTGGGTCACACCTGCGATTGTGCACGTGCAAGAGAGCTTCCGCTTCTGCGGAAAAAGAGCTGGGCAGCTTGGGCCGCACCTACGGTTGCATTACCGATTTTGTGGTCGCGCACCTGCGCAGAGGGGTCCGCACCTGCGGACATATGGGAGCCTAGGGCTAGGTCGCACCTGTGGCTCAAGGCTCGCAGGTGCGGGCACACCAGCGCAGCTATGACACCAGATTTTACAAGTTCAAAACATCCTGAAGCCTACCCAAAACTCACTCAAGCCCTCGGGGTTCTAAACCAAACATGCACGTAAGTCTAAAAACAGCATACGGACTTGCTTGTACGATCAAATCATAAAAATAACAACTAAAACTATGAATTTAACCTCAAAACTCATCATTTTTCTCAAGAACACTTAACTTTCACTGTTTCTCAACCGGACGTCTAAATCACGTCAAATAAATTCCGATTCTCACCAAATTTCACAGATAAGGCTTAAACATCATAACAAATCGGTACCGGGTTTTAGAACAAAAATACGGGCCTGATACCAATGATATTAATTCATTTCTTCACTTCAGTAAAAATCCAGCAAAACAATATCTTTTAAAAATTGATTTATAAGACTAGGGACCTCGGAATACCATTCCGGGCATATGCCCAAGTCTTATATTTTACTGCGGACCTCCTGGGATCGTCGGAACACGGATCCGGGTCTTTTCACTCAAAATGTTGAACCAAGTCAACTAAAACCAAATTTTAAATTCCAAAAATTATTATTATTTTCATATTTTCACATAAAGTCTTTCCGGTTTCATGCTCGGACTGCTGATAATAGGCTGAATTCACATAGTTTAGCGTATATTTGTACTCTAAATTAATGATGCTTCACGGTCTTAAGTGTGTTAAATGATGATAAACTGGCTCTAATGGTGATTTTTGTGTTTCACAGGAGTACAATAAGCTATTGAGGACTTATGACGGTGATCTGAGCGAATTTGAAGAATAACAAGCCATGGGGTAATTTCAAGGTGATTTGAAGGTTGGAGATTTATCGAGGCAGTAGGAAACCCCATTAGTGCGGGATGTAGAGTGACCTTAGCGTGCCCGCTCTAGTCCATCTTTTTGAAGGCAGACAAAAACCCCATTAGTGCAGGCATTAGCGCGAGATTAGCACGCCCGCGCTAGTCCATACGGAAAAAATTCTTCGAAAAGGGTACTTTTGGAAGTTTGGGGCCAATCCACTTAACCTATAAAAGGTTCAATTCGCCCAAAGGAGTAGATTATCCAGGTTTAGAGTTTAGAACAAGAAAAGCAAGGCAAGAGGCAAGGAGAGCAATTGGGCATCAATCCATATCTCGTTCTCTTGTGATTTTTATCATTGTTCATGAATTCGTTTGTAGTTTTCATTATTGTTATGAGTAGCTAACTTTTCTAATCTAAGGTTTTGGTGGAACCCGTTGGGGGTGACTTTATTGTGATATTAATATAGTTTTGATTGGTTGTTAGTCTCTATTTGTTCAACTACGTTCTTGTTGTAGTTAATTAAAAGGATCCTCAATTAGTTGTTCCTATTTATTATGTATCTACTTGAGAGAGGGTGCATATTTAGGTAGTTGTTTGAACAATATAACTCCCGAAGTATAGGTGAGAGTCATAACTGAGGGTTTAGAGGTTGGAGTAGAGATAACGATACCTCGGGTGCAATCTAAAGTGAGCTGTAATGCAATCTAGCTAGCGTAACTTGAGAGAGTGCGTCTAGTAAATTATCATAATTACTTGAGAGAGATTTATGGTAGCTGGAGTGTTCATGATTGATAGAGACAACTAAATCAAAACTATAGGAAGTATACAAGAAGGGATTTCACCAACGGGGGAACCATAACCTTAGACCTTTATCGCATCTGTTTACACCTCAATATTAGTTGTCTTTTAGTTTATTTAATTTCATTCGATTGTAGTAATAAAAATACCAAAAAGTGATATTCATAACCTTTGGGAAATTGATTATTGAGAATCGAGTTGTCTAACAACAATAATTGATAGGTTAATTCCTTGTGGGATTCGACTCTGGGCTAAATATTCAGATTATATTGCAACGCCCGCTTAGTCTTTTTAATAGACATAGTTGAGCGTGATCAAATTTTGGCGTCGTTGCCAGGGAATTAAAGGTGTTATCAATTAGAGTTGGAAGAAATACAAAATTCTTAAGTATAGTCAATTTTCTTCAATTTTCATCTATATATTGAAATTTAAACGTTTGCTAACTTGGTTATACATGTGCATGCCTAGAAACTCATTGAGAACTAGTGAAGTATTTGAAGCCTTATCAGACCCCGAGAAAGTTTTCAAGGCCTTGAACTAGGCCAACCGGAAAAGCAAACAACAACCATCAATTGAACAACTTGAATACGACATGGAAGATCTAAACAGCAGGAACAACAATGGGGACGACGTGGTAGACCCAGTTGCGTAGATAGTGGAAGAGGCTCCTTTATATGACTGGGCACAACCCACAGTGGAGAATTTGTCCACTACGATACTAATCCCTCAGATACATGCTGAGTCCTTTCAGATTACAAATAATATGTTGCACTTGTTGCAGAACAAGGGACTATTTTCAGAGTCATACATTAAGGACCCCCAACAATATTTGAAGAATTTCCTGTCAATTTGCAAGACTCATAGGTAGCCAAACGTCACTCAGGAAGTGATAAAACTGTTGTTGTTTCCATTCTCAGTGACAGGAGCAGTCCAGACTTGGCTAAACTCGCTCCCCATTAATTACATCACCACATGGGAGGAGTTGGTTAAGCAGTTTGTGAACAAATTCCATCCACCCAACGAGACATCTCAACAAATTGATGAAATCTTGAGCTTCAGACAGAAGCCAGCTGAAACATTGCAGGAAACATGGGAAAGATTTAAAGGAATGTTGGTTATTTGTCTGCACCATGGTATTCTATAGTAGATGTTGGGGCAGCATTTCTATATGGGTCTGGCGGATACTGTAAAGGCAAATGTAGATGCTTCAGCTGGTGGAGCATTCTTGAGAAAAACACAGAGAGAAAGCCAGATGTTGCTTGATAAAATGGCACAGAATTCGGGGTGGACAATCAGGAATGCGCCCATTAATCTTGTAGTTAATTCAGTGCCCTTCGACCCATCCAATACTCTTGCTGAGAATGTAGATACCTTGATAACACAGATGAGCATACTAATTAAAAAGGTGGAGGAATCAAGGAGAAAGCATCAGGTACATATAGTGGATACAACCAATGGAGGCTTATGCACATCTTGCATTAGTCAACCATTTGATAATCAGTGGAATGCAGAGTGTGATCACCCTCCTTACCCAAAAAACATGAATTATGTGTCAAATTGTGGAGGCTAGAGACAGGGGGACAGAACTGGGGTCAGCAAGTCCAACCATAAAGACCACCTGTCACGCCCCCTCTTTCCTCGTGGAGATCGGGTTTATGACATTCGGTTGGGACATCTCTTTCCTTTTGGGAAAGGAGTTTGTGTTTTTGAGAGTTGCCACCTAACGATTTTTAAAGGTGCGTTAGGACACCAAATGGGGTTTATTTACAACTACGTTGCTAACCGGAGATAGGGTAAGGGCTTGAAATTCTCCTAAGGGGAAGGTGTTAGGCACCCCTCAGGATCCACAAGTGTGGTTCCCGACCAAACAACTTTTGTGAATTTGTACGGCTTAGCAAGCAAGCAAATAAAGGCTCAAATCAGAGGAAATTTAAGTCTTAAACATGCAGATGCTTGAAAGAAGGTTAGATTTTGAAAGGATTACAATCTAAGCATATAAAGGATATCCTAGGTTTATAACAATATGGATCACATCTGTACAATACCCGGTAATCACTTCCTCAAAGAGGGGCTACACGTGGTATTAGCGCACCGGTCATCATATCCATATTCTACCATTTCCCACCCCGTGAAGGTAATTAAAGTGCGTGTTGGTAACTCTATTACGTGTTGTTACCCGCCCCTTCCTATCAGTCCCGAAGGAGGTTAGGACTACTATCTTAAGAGGGAGGTACTAAGCAGACCCTCAAGTTTAAAAGGTAAAATCTAGGGCGACAAACAAAAGCATATAGGACTGTAGTTAATGGGAACATATAAAAATCAAGTAAAGGCTCAATTTTACCTCCACAAGTAATACAATTAGACAGCACGACTCAAACACAGTTAAGGGCAGTATTTAAATTCAGAATCCTAAGACATGGTACCTATATGATAAAAACAAAGATATATTTATTGCATAACTCAAACAGAGAGTCTTAATCAGTTTTACTTACTGATTTTATCATGTTGATAATTAAGCAGCATACATAAATAGACATATTTCCAATTTTAACACCTTTAATTACCTAAGGCTTTCCTAGGCATAGGACAATGCTCGGTAATTACCCAGATTATTAAAGGAACTGTTTGAGTTGTTTTGCCTAAACATGTTGTACTTAGGTGTTGCGTCAAATGCAGAATTTTCACTAGTTTTTTAGAGACGTGGTAAAATAGTTTTAGGTCCTTTTTCATGCTAATTAGGCGGAGGATGAGTCCTAAAAAATGATATCTAATGCATAGATAGGGATACCGAATGATGCATATAAAAAATCCTAAGCAGGAGTTTTAAATGCACAATAATTACAACATTAAGCATGATTTCAGAAGATGCAAGAATGGAAGTTTATTTTAATGTTGTTTACCCTAAACAGGATCTCTAAGTGTACATGGCAGCATAGAGCATGATTGCAAAGTACTGGTTATTAACACATTTTAACGCAGGATTTTCTAAGTGATATGACAGTGAGATGGAGATGCTGAAAAGAATAAGTATAAATCCTAGGGAACATGATCTCTAATGCATGAAATGAGTCCTAAGCATGGTTTTTATTGTGCAAGTAAGAATATAAACCTAATAACATGTTTTCTACCCTTTTAATATCTAAAGCATACATAGTCACCCTTTCCCTTTCAACTATCCATCCCAGAGTTGTTTGCAAGTAGTTATTATAGGCCATTTGCATAAACTACATAACTGAAATAAGAAAAAGAAGAAGTTATGTTATAGGGAGCCTACTGATAGCCCCAAAATACCATAATGCCTCAAACTCCATTATTCCCAGCCTTTCACCTAATCCAGGTGCGCCAGAGTTCCCTAAGGATCTCACGCAGTGCTCACACCCAGATTTCATAGCCAAGATAGAGTAAGTGCAGTGTGGAGGGGCCAACTCTTGTGTGTCAAAGTTCAGAGGGAGCTCAAGGGTCCCAAGGCAATGCTCACACAAGAGGGGAAGAACCTAGTGTCTAAGAGTATAGTGGAAGTGCTTGACATAGTTTTGAAGCAGTTTGAAAATGATAGTTTGAAATAAGTTTTGGAGAACAACAGATTTTGCTTTTAGTGAAAAACAGTTTGAAAGGGAAGAGGGTAAGACAATATACAACTCAGAACCATACATGGAGTGGGCCTAGGTATTGGGTTAATATAATTGGGGTTGGGGCCATATTTAACTAGGCTAAAATTAGAACAAAATTGGCCATTTGTTAAATACCCAATTAAATAGATGCATAATTAATAAAAATAGCTAATAATTACATAAAATAAAATTAATAATAAATAGGTGAAATTAAGGTAATTAAATAATATTTAAAAATATAAAATAACTAATTATTGAATTAAAATTGTATAAAATGTATAATTAGGCTATAATTGCATAATTATTGTAATTATAGCCAAATTGACTAATTTGTGAAATAATTAAATCCTAATAGGATTAAAAATGATATATTGAGCTAGGAAATATTTTGAAATTATTTATAATGTAATTTATGAATAATTATTGAGTATAAAGTACTGAATAAATTAGAAAAGAAATTAATAAAAATATGGAAAATTATGGAAAAATACCAAGTGATTTTGGAAGGTATATATGAAAATTTAAAAAATAATTTAAGAAACAATTGGGTATCAACAGCTACCCCTCTTTACCCTTGAAGGATGAAAGAGTTGTGGGGTAAAGACATGATGGCCAATTTTGACCGAGCAAAGCGGTTTGAAGAGATTTAGGCCGCACCCTGGTTTCTGAGTTGCCTAAAAATCCCTAGTTTTATAGTAATCCGCCCGTGTGTAGATTAGGAGTCATCGGCGAAGTATGACAATGAAGTTTTTCAAGAACGAACACAACATAAAGGGTTGGACGAATAAACGATTTACGGGAATGGTTAGGAGAACTGGAGCGGGGCCACTCCTGCCAGGATGACTGTTGCTTGTCGAATTACCTGCAAATAAATAATACAAGCATATATTGTGCGTAATATAAACATGACGCAAGTTCCCGTCGGACTATGAATGTTGTCTTTGAATAGTTAAGGATGACGTCCTCAGACCATGATGTCCAGGGCCATGGATTGCTTGATGCAGGATTCGCAGGCCATGAAATGACGTTCTCGGGCTATGAGGATGGTGCCTCCGAACCATGACGCCTTTGAATAATGATATGCAAATGATTAAAAGAGATCCCCAGGCCATGAGATGGTGTTCTCGGGCAGATGGTGCCTTCGAACGATGACGCCTTTGGATAAGTTGTCGATATTTCATCCCATGAAGAATGTAGTAGTATGATGCTGACAAGAGAGCTTAGTCTTATGAATTAAAGGGCAGAGCTTAGCCCGAAAGAAAGGCTAAATCACTATTGCTTGAGATAGCGGTTAGTCTCGAAAGTAAATTGAAGGCGGCGCTTAGCCTCGGAAGGCAGAATGGTAGCCTTATGCAATGTAGATGGAGACAATGCTTAGTCTCGGAAGGCAGAATGGTAGCCTTATGCAAAGATGCAAATGCAGATGGAGACAGGGTTTAGTCTCGGAAGGCAGAATGGCCTTATGCAATGGAAGGCAGAATGTTAGCCGTATGTAATGCAGATGGAGGTAGGGCTTAACCTCGGAAGGAAGAATAGTAGCCTTATGCAGATGGAAGGCAGAATGGTAGCCTTATGCAATGCAGATGGATCTAGAGATTAACCTCGGAAGGCAGAATAGTAGCCTTATGCAGATGGAAGGCAGAATAGTAGCCTTATGCAATGCAAATGGAGGTAGAGCTTAACCCCGGAAGACAGAATAGTATCCTTATGCAAGAAATAAAATGACAAACGATAGTAGAGTTTCTTAGCTGATAGTAGGTTGTAGTAGTGAGATTACTGTGAGCATTGTTACTACGGAACATTATTTGTATGGAATGATAGCAAATATCGCCAAGTGTAATGGTTTGAGAATTGTATTTTGAATAAACGTTTGTCCCCTGGGTGGACAGTTTGTTTAGGGATTTTGCAACCTTAGTGCCTGCATCCAAAGAAAAATCGTGAGTTTTGTAAGAGGAAAGTTAGTTTGTATCCCCGCTGACTTTGGCTTGACTTATTTGGCTTGATCAGATGATATTGTCTGTATTATTGGGGCAACATTTCTAAACAAAGTTGTTTCAAAAACAAACATGCATGATTTTGTAAAAGCATAATGTATAATTAAAAAAGTAATTTTGGGATGAACCGACGACCATGACACGGCTCGGAACATTGCAACATCTCCTGCTATGAAATTCTGCCCAAGTTTGATGGGTTGACGTTTCTGACTGCTGCTCATGCGGCGATCGGCTGAACTTGCTTCGAAATTTTGAGGGTCCTCTTCAAAATTCTGCCCCAGTTTCCAATTGCGAGGAAAATGAGATTTTTATTGAATTGTGATCGAACCCATAGGGCTGCCTACGTATCCCCTCTTAAACGGGAATCAGGTCGGGCATAGTTCAATTTACATTATTGAGAAAGCATAAAGATTACACGTAGTAGCGTTTGACTACATCTGAATTGATTGGCTTTGGCTACACTTCTCCGTCCATTTCTGCGAGTATAAGTTCTCCTCCTGTCAGTACCCGGTGAACCATGTACGGACCCTGCCAGTTAGGAGAGAACTTCCCTTTGGATTCGTCTTGATGTGGAAAGATCTTCTTTAACACCAGCTGCCCCAGTGTGAACTGTCTAGGCTTGACTCTCTTGTTGAAGGCTCGGTTCATTCTGTTCTAATAGAGTTGACCATGACAGACTACATTCATTGTTTTCACGTCTATAAGGGCTAGTTGCTCGTAACGGCTCTTTACCCATTCTACGTCGCTGAGCTCGGCTTCTTGTATAATTCTTAGAGATGGAATCTCAAATTCGGCAGGAATAACAGCCTCATTACCATAAACTAGCATATAGGGTGTTACCCCTGTTGAGGTGCGAACTATGGTGCGATATTCCAATAAGGCAAATGATAACTTTTTGTGCCTTTCTATCATATTTATTAGTATCTTCTTGATGTTTTTGTTGGCGGCGTCTACAACTCCATTCATCTGAGGTCTGTAAGATATGGAATTCTTGTGTTTGATCTTGAAATCCTCGCACATAGCTTTCATCAGGTCACTATTGAGATTGGAACCATTGTCGGTGATGATTGACTCAGGAATCCCGAATCGACAAATAATACGGTCGCGGACAAAGTCTACCACGACTTTCTTTGTCACTGCTTTGTAGGATGCTACTTTGACCCATTTGGTGAAATAGTCGATGGCTACCAGAATGAACCTGTGTCTGTTGGAGGCGGCAGGCTCGATTGGTCCAATAACGTCCATGCCCCAGGCGGCGAATGGCCATGGTGAGCTTGTTGCGTTTAGCTTGTTTGGAGGTATCTTTATCATATCTGCGTGTATCTGACAACAGTGGCATCTCCGGACATACTGGATGCAGTCCGTTTCCATAGTCATCCAAAAGTAACCAACTCGGAGTATCTTCTTTTTCAGAACAAAATCGTTTATATACGGGCCATAGGTCCGAGCATGAATCTCTTCTAGCAGCTTGGATGCTTCCTTTGCGTCGACACAACGTAATAATCCCAAATCGAGAGTCCTCCTATGTAGGATTCCTCCGCTGTGAAAGAAGTTGTTGGGTAGTCTTCGAAGTGTGCATTTCTAAGTGGGATTCGCAAGCTCTGGGTAATCTCCTTTTTCCAAATACTCTTTGATGTCATGAAACCAAGGATTTCCGTCTACTTCCTCTTTGACATGGGCACAATAAGTTGGTTGATTATGGATCTTTATGGGAATAGGATCAATGAAATTCTTGTTCGGGTGTTAGATCATTAAGGACAAAGTAGCCAATGCATCGGCGAACTCATTCTGGATTCTGGGGACATGTCAATATTCCGTCTTGGTGAACCTCTTTATTAATTCCTGTACGTGGTGCAGATACAGCAGTATCTTGGAATTCTTGGTAGCCCACTCTCCTTGTACCTGATGTACCAGCAAATCTGAGCCACCAATCACTAACAGCTCATGGGCGTTCATGTTAGTGGCCATGTTGAACCCTAAGATACAGGCTTCATACTCTTCCATATTGTTGGTGCAGGGGAATCTGAGTTTGGCAGATACCGGATAATGTTGACCGGTTTCTGATATTAGGACTGCCCCAATGCCAATTCCCTTGAAGTTCGTTGCTACATCAAAGAACATTCTCCAACCGTCATAGGATTCTGCAATGTCTTATCCTATGAATGATACCTCTTCATCAGGAAAATACATTTTCAGAGGTACGTATTCTCCGTCTACAGGGTTCTCAGCAAGACGGTCTGCTAGTGCTTGTCCCTTGACCGCTTTCTGAGTCACATAGACGGTCTGCCAGTGCTTGGATAGCTTGCCAGTGGGCATGGGCTTCTGAAAGATGTACTTCAATGGATCCATCCTCGATATGAGATACGTTGTGTAGGCACAGAAGTAATGCCTCAGCTTCTGGGCTACCCAAATCAAAGCACAACAAGTGCGTTCCAATAGAGAATATCTGGCCTCGTACGGAGTGAACTTCTTATTGAGATAATAAATGGCTTGCTCCTTTCTTCCTGTTTCATCGTGCTGCCCCAGAACACAGCCAAAAGCTTCATCTAACACTGCAAGGTAGAGTAACAGAGGTCTACCTGGCTCAGGTGGTACCAAGACTGGTGGTGTTGATAGGTATGCCTTGATTTTGTTGAAAGCTGACAATCATCGGTCCACTTTGTTGCGGCGTCCTTCTTCAGCATCTTGAAGATCGGCTCGTAGATAACTGTAGACTGTGCTATGAATCGGCTGATGTAATTAAGTCTCCCCAAGAAACTCATCACATATTTCTTGTTCCTTGGCGGTGGTAGTTCTTAAATAGTTTTGACCTTTGACGGATCCATGTCTATCCCTCGGCGGATGACAATGAACCCTAGAGACTTTACAGTAGGAACCCCGAATGCACACTTCGCGGGGTTCAGCTTCCAATTGTATCTCTGCAACCTTTTGAAGAACTTCCTCAATATTCCATGTGGTCACTGGATTTCCTAGACTTGATAATAACATCATCCACGTATACCTCGATCTCCTTGTGAATCATGTCAAGGAAGATGGTGGTCATAGCCCTCATGTAGGTGGCCCCTGCATTCTTCAGGCCAAATGGCATCATCTTGTAATAGTACACTCCCCATGGCGTAATAAAAGTCGTTTTCTCAGCATCTTCCTCATCCATCCAAATTTGATGATAACCAGCGAAGCAATCCATGAATGATTGTAGTTCATGCTTGGCGCAATTGTCAATCAGGATATGTATATTTGGCAAAGGGAAGTAGTCTTTCGGACTAGCCCGGTTGAGATACCGACAGTCGACACAGACTCTGACCTTCCCATCCTTCTTTGGTACTGGCACAATGTTGGCTAACCATGTTGGGTACTCAACTACCCTGAGAACCTTGGCATTTATCTGCTTGGTGACTTCTTCTTTGATTTTCAAACTCATGTCGGGTTTGAACTTCCTGAGCTTTTGTTTTACCGGTGGACACATCGGATTGGTTGGCAATTTGTGAGCCACAATAGACGTACTTAGACTAGTAATGTCGTCATACGTCCAGGCGAATATGTCCTCATACTCCTTTAGAAATTCTGCGTATTCTTTCTTTTCTGACGGCGACAAATGAATGATGATTCGTGTTTCCCTGAGGTTTTCTGAATCTCCCAGGTTGATGACTTCACTCTCGTCCAGGTTGGACTTAGGGCTGTTTTCAAAATTCTCAACTTCTTTGAAAGTCTTGTCAGGTATGTCATCTTCTTCTGAATCTACGTCCGTTTTTTGTGTTGCCTCGTTGCATGTCATAGTCATTGGTTCATCAAGACAGGTAATAGTAATGTTTTGTAGGTAAAGCAAAGAGAGAAAAATGATAGCAATAAATATTGATTTGTAAGACAATTTTAAAAATGCTTTTGATAAACTGAACGATTGTTTTGAACATTGAAGATCTTAATGCAGGAATTAAAATGCGAACAAGGAAATCATTTTGTAAAGAAAATAGTATGTTTTAGCCTTGCTACCCCGAGGCTCGTCGGGCTTTTATTGTCCTGACAGTCCAATTCTTGAGGTACGTCCCTCTGCTCACAGCCTGTGTAGAATGGCCTTCCTCCCCCTCCTCCTCTAGAATAACACAACTGTCCATATCACTGTCCTCCAGAAACAAGTTCCTCATTGTTGCAAGTGCTTCTTCTTCATCTGATCCATAAATAACATCGGCCTATTGGAAGGTCTTCTCCAGGTGCGGTATTGATTTCTCCAAAGGGTAATAAGGATCGCGCCATGGTGGCGACCAGTCTTTGAATTCTTCCCAAGTGTATTTGTATCCAAACCGAAAGTGGTGTTGTGCTTCTTGAGTTTGATAGGTTTCTAGATCCCCTGAAGGTTCTTTCTGAGCCCTTTACATGTCTTGTACCCTCGCCAATTCATCATACTTGCGATCTTGCTATCCCACCATTTGTCTTCTTCGATAGTGTTGACCCGTTCAATATGGTCGTAAGTTTCTCCTCCCAGCTTCTTTCTTCCTTCAATCACCGGAATAGTCTGGCGATTGTAAATAGGGTTGCTACTGTCACCATGAATAATAACCTCTTGGTGGTTCCACTCCAACTTCAATGCCTGATGCAGCGTTGATGCGACGGCCCCAGCAGCATGGATCCAGGGTCGTCCCAATAACAAATTGTAGGACGCTGGCATATCTATCACTTGGAAGTCCACCTCGAACCAGGTTGGCCCCATTTGCAAGCATAGGCTGATCTCACAAATGGTGGACCTATGAGATACATCAAAGGCTTTCACATTGATCGCTCCATCCTTTATCTCATGCATCCCTTTACCCAATTTCTTGAGCGTTATCAATGGACAAATGTTAAGACTGGATCCCCCATCGAACAGGATTCTGGTGATGAAATAATCTTCGCATTGCACAGTGATATGCAGTGCTTTGTTATGGCCCAACCCTTCAGGAGGCAGCTCGTCCTCATGGAAAGTGATCTTGTGACTCTTTAACACTTGGCCCACCATATTAGCCATTTCTCCACTAGTGATGTTGTTTGGCACATAGGGTTCGTTCAACACCTTCAATAAAGCATTCCTGTGCGTCTTGGAATTCTGCAGCAAAGAGAGGATCGATATTTGCGCTGACGTTTTGTTCAACTAGTCGATGACCGAATACTCATTGTCTTGTACTTTCCTCCAAAGGTCGTCCGGGCTCTCGATAATGGGAGGCCGATTGGAAGCCTGCCTGCTGGATTCAGCCAGATGTTCAGGGGTATAGACTCTATCAGTTCTTGTCATACCTTGTGCTGCAACAACTTCTTCAGTCTTGACTTTGCCTTTCCTTCTCGCCTCGGCTGTATATTCCCATGGTACAACATCTGTATAGAAAGGTGGTGTGGTCGATATTGCCACCGTTATTGGCGCAGCTACCCTCACTTCGAATGGAACATGTGCCTGGGGTGGAAAGAGTGTAACCTCAAATGGTGCGGGTGCATTCACCGGAGACACAAACTCAACTTCAATCGATACTAGTGTCTTTGCAGGTGACGCTGCTTCAAACTCAAGAGGCATGGACATATTTACCTCAGCATCCTTTGACAGTTGAATCTGTACTATGATCGGGTCGAAAATGACTGCAGGTTCCTTTGGATCATCGCCTTCTACGATCAACCCAATTGATCCCTAGGGGTCCCAATCATCTTCTATTTCAATCAGGTGGATGCCTCCACCCTTATGGTCCGGAAGAGGATTGTTGCGGACGTTTGGAGCGGATTCCTTTGCCACGATGATCTTGTTTTCAATCAGAGATTGTATCTTGTCCTTCAAAGAGCGGCACTCATCGATGGTGTGTCCCTTCATGTCGGAGTGGTATGCACAGGACTTGTCTGGGTTGACCCGTTGAGAAGGATTCTCAGGGGTTGCAGCAGGGATGGGGTGACATAAACAGCAGCTTTGAGCTTCGCATACAGCTGGTCGATGGGTTCAGCGATGGCGGTATACTGTTTTGGAGGTCTGCGATCAAAATTAGGACGAGGTCTAGGGAAGTTTTGACGGGCAGGGGGTGATTGGTAATGAGATGGTTGGGAATTGTAAGTGTAGTAGACAGGAGCGGGTTGTGAGTATCTGGGTGAAGCAGGCTGATATGTCGGTGGTGGAGGTGATTGTTAAATTGGTGGTGGAGCTTGGTACGAGGGTGCTTGGTAATTTGGGGTTGGTTGATATGTGAGTAGAGGTGTTGGGTAAGTTTGGTATTTGAGTAGGGATTCGGTTCTTTGTGCTACCATCACGGCTCCCACGTCTCTTTTCTTAGACACACCACCAGATTGCAAAGCCTTATTTGTAGCTTGCAAGGCTTCAAAATTTGTAACCATACCTCTCTTGATATCTTCCTCAATCCGTTCACCTAATTTGATAATGACGGAGAACTTGTGGTTTCCAATCATCATCAGCCGTTCATAGTACTGCGGGTCCTGGGCCCGGACAAAGAACTTGTTCATCTACTCCTCTTCTAAGACAGGTCTGACCTTAGCAGCTTCGGACCTCTAGTGAGTAGCATACTCGCGAAATGTCTCTATGGGATTCTTTTTCAAATTCTGAATATAGAACACATCTTGTGCGTTCTCTGTGTTGAACCTGAATTTGTCCATAAAGTCAGATGCCATGCTCACCCAATTCAACCATTTCTTGGGATCTTGGCTGATGTACCAAGACAATGCATCTCCTTTCAAGCTCCTCATGAACAGCTTCATGCGGATCCTTTCATCCTTCCCTACTCCAACCAGCTTATCACAATAAGTTCTCAGCTGGACCCTTGGATCACCCGTACCATCAAACATTTTAAACTTAGGAGGTTTGTATCCCTCGGGCTGTATGCAGAGGTCTTCATAGTTCAACCCTTCGACTCCCTCGATTCCTTCGACGCCTTGAACCCGACTGGTCAGCTTCCTAAGTTCTTCGGCCAAGTTCTTGATAAGCAGGTCATTTTTATCAGACTCAGGTGTGTACGTGATATAGGGAGTGGAGTGTAGCATGGTCTCCACGTAGATGGGATTGTTATGGTGGCCTAGAGCATGCGTGTGGAAATGGTCATTTGTAGAGTTTGGAGGTTCTGGGATAAGCAGTGGGGTGTTGTTTGGAGTATGACAGGCATTGCAGTGTGCTGGGAGAGTTTGGTTCTTTGGGGGTTAGTGTGATGATGAGGTGCGGGATGATTTTGCTGTTTTGGGATGTTTTTAGGAGGTGCAGGATTCTAGATGTTGATGTCTGGGACGTTGAGGGAGAATGAGAGATTTTCCAGATTCCGAACTTGATCAAGCTCTTCTTGGAACTTTAACAACTTCCGTTCCAGCTGCGACATAGTTTTATTCTGAAGCCGAATATCCTGGACATCAGTGGCCTCTACCTGTTTAACCGCATTCTCATTTCTGCTGTTGCCTGAATCTTCCATTTTCTTTTTGCCTTTGTTCTTGCCTTTGGGAGGACTAAGAGGAGGAGAGGGTGGAGGGCCCCTGGATCTTGTAAGAAAGGATGATGATGCCAGAGTGAACGAACTAACCTTTGGGGAGGGGAATAAATAAAGAAAACGAAAAACAAAACAAAAGTAGCCAAGTCAGTGAGGATTATGAAAAGTATTGCGGTATTTAAACACATAGTGCGGTAATATAAAGTGCGTCCTAATTTGGGGACCTCCTTTGTGCCCGAGGTAGGCCTAGAGACAAATTGAGTTGGAGAACTTATGATGCCAAATGCCAAATGCCTCATTTTATTGATAAGAAAATAGACGAACCCCAAAACGACACTAAATAAACAGGAAGTAAAGGTCACTAATGGCCATTGGCCTTATTACATTGATAAGTAAAAGAAAGACATTCCTAGCTACTTGGTCCTAGAAGGACCTTCCCCAGACTCGGCATTCTTGCTTCCCTCGTATAGCTCCCCCAACTCGTGAATCCCCAGCAACATATATGCTCTGGCTAGATGTCCTCCATCGGTCCCTCCAGCCTTTTGACAGTCTTCAATCCTTTTGAGAAATTTTTTCTCCAGCTCCCCTATGCCTTGCTCCAAATACCTTAACCTCTTGTTGGTGCTGATAGCCATATCCTTCCATTCCTCGATCAGTTTCTTGTTAGACTCATGTATTTCATGGTGCACATTCTCACACTCACGGATCCTCTTGCGCAGTTGGTTGTTTTTGACTTGTGACTCGGCCTTTTCATCTATAACCCTGTGGCCCTGAACGAACCCTGGCTCGCTCAGAACACCCCAATTTTCTGCCAACCAACCAGGATAGAAAGGGGTACAAACGGCATGGTATATGTCTGGCTTGATGGTGTCCTTCTCCATTATAATATTGCAGTGCCACATTTTCTGGGCTTGGCACTTGTGAGGAGTATCTTCATTTTGGAAGTCAGCTCGAAGATGGCTCATCTTGTCGACCCTGGGTATGACTTGTTTCCTACCCGCTTTCCTTATAACTCGAAGAGGGACGTAAGGGTATGTTTCTCTTAGACCAATTAGTATTAGGAATGGTGCATCTCTGGAACGGGTGATGAACTCCTCTGTCAGAAACCACTCGAACATCCACTGTACCTATTCTTCAGTCAGATTACCAAAGAGCTCGACCCATCCTTTGGCGTTCTCAGGCTGAGAAAACATGTCGGGGATGTAATTCATTCGCTTTGGATGGTGGAAAGTGATGTGGTCATCCCAAACTCTTCGATGAACTTCTTGTCGGTACTCGCCCTTTTGGAGATGTTCCATGAGCCAAAGCTGAAGTAGTAGATTGTAGCCTTCGAAATGTCTTGTCCCTCGTTGACACTTTTCCAAGGCTCGATACATGTCTGCAATGATCATGGGTACAATACTGACGTCTTTCCCATCAGTTCCTTCCATTAGTGTCTTGGTTACCATGGCCAATCTGGTGTAGATTCTCTCCTTTTTTATGGGAAACACGATCAGACTCAAGAAGCAAAACATGAAGACGAATACCCTACGATGGATTTGTCCCAAAAATTTGATGGCAAACTCGTCGTGGTAGGTACGGTATGATTTGTTGTGAGCGTATCTCTCGTACAGGTAGTCAAAAGGGATGTATGACTTCTTTAAGCATACCAGTTCTGCATTCTTCTTCAGACCCATCAATTTGAGGAAACCTTTGCCCGTGCGGTTTTCAGGCATTAGCAACCCCGGGGTTTCCCATACTAGGTCATCCAATCCTCCTATTTCCTCCATAAAAGGTGTCATTTCAATGTCCCCAAAGCGGGACACGGACCTTTCACAATCCCAGAACAGGGTAGCAGCCTCTATTATCATGTTGTTAGGCTGGATTTCAAGGAGAGATGGTAGATTGCCCAAGTATTTCCTGTCGAGAGTTTTTTCACCAGAATGCAAATCTGGGGACTTCGTGACTCATCTTTTTCTTCAAGGAAAACAAGGTTAGGCCCTTACCCCCCCCCCCCCCCCCCCCCCC